>JALBCR010003255.1:0-242500 GCA_030710515.1 Abscondita cerata | reverse complement strand
TTATGAAGGTAATTGTTGCCTACGTTGTTTTATCAAGAAATTCTAATTTAGCTTGCTTTTTCAGAAGTAAACAATCTTGAAATTAAACCGAAAGAAAGGGGGCGTAGTCTAGTTTAAACAAAGGAAGTATAGATTATTTAAACTAAATATATTTTATCCAAGTGTGTTTAAAAGTCAAAGGTTAAAAAAATGTTCAAGTAAACAAGAGCTGAAATAATATTAATTTAATGCCATTGATTTAACATTTAAAGCGTTATATTTTAAAAACAAAGTATTTTAGTTAAAAGACTAATTGGTATAAACGGCTTTGTTAGTTAAAAACAATTTTTAAACAAAACATACATTTGGCAAATGTCATTTCAGTTAGAAACTGTACTAACGTAACCAGTGCGCATTCAAATCTCAAAACCGAAATGACGTTTGTTGAGCTGCAGTTATATTAATAAAATCAAATGTTTCTTAAATTAACACAACAACTCCAAAACACACTCACACCAACACGTGCCGAGCAACAAATGTTTTTTTTGACCACCCAAACCCAATCCCAAAGGCCCAATGTGCCTCTGATTTATTACTTTAACAACGAATGGCATTTTTGTCTTAGAATTCTTTCTTCTTGTGTATATGTAGTTTTTAGACACTCTACATAAAAATTCAAACATTATTTAGAAAATAACTTTCTATTGTAACCATTTTTGAGTTTTGCGGTATGTTTCATGCAGTAGTTCTCTACCAAGCATTTTAATTTGGTCCTAACCTCCGCGCCTCTTGATACGATACATATCCTATGTTGTTATAATCTTGTGGCGTTTAGGGTGTATTACTCTAGACGCCGGGTTGAACCAGGGAAAGAATTCATTTTCGGATCGGCTTAGCAGCGTTTATTATTAGACATACCGTGATCGAGCTATACTAATTATAATTATGAATGGAAACGTTGTTGGTCAGCACATAGTAATTTGCGTACTATACGCTGTGCGGTGTCACCTGATATTGTGGTTATTACATATCGCGCTGAAGACCGCGGGCCGGAATGAATTGAACCGATGGATTCGAATTTTGGCCGGTCTTCACCTTCTGTTGGTGCTGTGACTACTCGGCTAGTTCTTGACTTGTTGGCTTCTTGACTTTCATTTATTTGTTGTAACTGTACTGGTTTGAATTGAGCTTGTACTTTGAACGTAGGTTCGAACTGAACTGAACTTAATTCTGTTGTCGTACCTACTTTGTTTTATACATGCAAAGTGGGTTAGTGTGCTTAGTAAGCAAAGCAGTTGAGAAATGCTGACCGCACTTGCTTACTTGCAATTGTACGTTTTGATTTCCGTGTATCCTGCGTAATACGCGGATGTAGAGTTTGTGTTGATTAGAATGGGGTTGCGATGCCAACCCCACAATCTAATTTATGTACAATTGCAATCTTTGGGTTTTCTTGTTGATACTGCTTTTAACCATTCCTTCCAAAATCTTGACACACCAGATCGCCAACAATTGGTCTACTTTTCTTCATCAGTAAATTTTATGTTATTTTTTCCATATATACTGCATTTTAACAACTTCTCTTCTTACACCCAAGGTTCATATTTCTCATCAAAAGAGATATTATGATTTTTCCGATATTGAAGTCGACGTTGGATCTGCCCGCATGTATTACAACGTTTGTCTATTTTGTGTCAGTCTACATTTGAAATTAATTTTTTTAGTTTGTGGCGGTCTGATCACAAGCTTCACATTTATTAACGGAGTTTTTTAAATTGTAAAAAACCATATCAGACCCGGTTGCCCTGCGTAGAACATACAAAATCCTGGTTTTGATCCTATTCTAGAAGGATTGATAAGTGTTCAATCATCTAATCGTTTGTCAAACAACTTTTGAGGTCGGAATCGGTTTGGATGGTTTTATTAATGCATAAAATAAACACATATACCTGTGTTGCAACTAGGGTTTCCCAAAGAGCAAAAAATGTTTTATGGTCTACGGAATTATTTCCGGAGTATTCCCTTCGTCGTAAGGTGTATCCCACTTATTTAATTCAACAAATCTCACTCCATCGCAAAACCATTATGTCAAAACCAGGTGCAAAGTGGCGCAATACTCTCTCTGAACGTTTTACAACTCACAGATTCTAGTATCCTACAAGCTTCAGAAGTGCCTCATCTTCTACAAACTACATGATATATCCGCTGGTTTGTGATCAATTTTGCTTATTCTTAATGCAAAAAAAAATTTATGAAGAATCAGTCTAGTACTCTTAGCGCACAACAACCCACACGGATTTTAAATAATGTGGACGTAAAGTTTAACACAAAAGCAAAGGATGCGACTTTTGGGGAGCCCAGTATGCCGCACGCGAGATGCTCTAGGGTTCGTGCGGTCATTTTATGCATTCAAACCGATTTTGACTTTAAAAACTGTTTGGAAAACTGTTTTGTAGTCCATTACACACTTCTCAACCTTTCTAGAAGAACAGGATTAAAATCGGGATCTTGCAGACTCTGACGTGGTGCCCCTGAGTCGGAAATGGTTCTTTGGGATCTAAGGAATAACTCTACGAAGTGGTATTTTTTTTAAATAGTGCAAGGCAAAAACTCTTACTTGACCTACTATCTACCTTGGTACGGGAAGCGACGAAGAAAAAATAAACGAAACTAAAAATTCTTTATTTAACAAACGGTGATGGATCTAACAATAATAGTCATAGTTAATTTTATGAGACTGACATACTAGATCCGCCACGTAAACGGTGTGTTTGAGGTGGGAAACACAACATTGGAAATTCAACATACGGAATAAAATTGGCGAGATAATTCCAGTGCTGTATCCTGGCTGGTTAAAAATTTAATTACACGCTAGGCTTTAGATTTTTGACAAAACATTTGTCTAAACATTAAATATGCTTTTTGGTATCTTTATTCGTTGCTCAAGTTTTCTTTACTAAATTCGTCTTAAGATTTTAAATACTCGGTGCGATAATTTTTGCATTTATCAGCCATTGCTTTTTGGGATAACTATCAAGATTTTTTAAGCTCTGTAGAGATTTCTTTTTTTAGATTTCATAATTTAGATTTGTAGAGTCTAATTCTCCTAAAGATTATATGAACTCTTAAGAATTTGATCTACCTTTATTGCTTTCTAGGGGGTCTTTTAAATTTTAATCTTAGTATGTGGCTTTTTTATCTCATTCTCTAAATCTGATTTTCTCTACTATTCACCTCCATATAATTTACCAATGTACTTCCGCTAAATTTTGTTTGCTACTTATCAGGAATTTTTATTGAATTCCTTATGTTGATGCAGAGAATCCTCTCTCTTCAAAATACTCTTTTTTGTAACCTAAGTGAACATGCTCCTTTCTATGTAAACATGTTTTCCTTACTCATGACTATAAGTGCTTTACTACTTTTCTTAAATTGTTTTTAGGCTGACCATTTTTTTTCCATTTTGTTGTACCTTTGCACACTTTCTTTATTATCAGAAAAATGACAACAATTAATTGTAACGACATGTGTGCGTTTAATTGTTGGAATGTTTCTTAGTTTATACTATTCATACGTGTCAATGTTTTACACGAGATGTCGTAAGACACACATTTTACTTATTTTCTTTATTATGTTCCTTTTTAATTCCATCTTCTCTTTGTTAGTCATTTTGGTTTAAATCTGAATCTTGTAACTACAACGTTGTGGTCTGAATAGGAATTAAACTATAATTAAAATATTTTGCAATCAAAAACTTATCTAAAAGATCTCCTAAATAAGTTGTAACGTCTCTTCATACACTTCTTAGGTAGGGGTTTTTAAATTTTTTTAAACACTGAGACTTACCGAAATGAGATGTAAAACAATCGTACAAATTCTTACCTAATAATTGGTCGACTCTCATATCGAATAGATGTTGTTTAGGGATGCCATTACACTTTAATTTATTACTTAGAATGTAAAAAATGCCAACGATAAATAGATAAATTTGAAAGATACCTACTTAATTAGAGAACAAAATTTTATTACACAATTAAAGTTAAACTATAGTAGTAGTGCTCAATTATATAATTAGCGTTTCTATTTCCCTTAATGGGGTAGTAGAAAAATAGTAAACATTACATGTTCATTGCATAATATACTATTATAACCTCAAAATCTTGCATGAGTGATATGAGAAAATAAGCAGCAATAAAAGGTAAAATAGAAAGAGAAAAGAGATAGAAAAGACCATAAAGCAAATAAACTCAATTACATTAAATAAAAAATTAACAGAATAAGCTTTACCAAAACCATTTTTAGGTATTAATAAGGTATTAACACCAACGGTGCATTAAGTTCACCGAGAAATTAGAATGGAGTTCAGGGCACAACACGGACTCCTTACAAGAAAGACCTTGTGCGGTTGCTAACTAGAGAAATTAAATACTATGCGTTCCATAAAACATATACAGGGTGAATTAAAGATGAATATATACCATTTTCCACTACAAAATATGTACATTAAAATCGTTTAATTTAATAGGAAAATTAATAAAATTAAATAACAGTTACAACATAACAAAGTAACAATTTTCCCAAATTATGCTACACCTAGTGATGCCAATAACACACATAACAATTTTTAGTTTTTTTTAAACTTATTCTTATGCGAAAAGTACCGTTACAGTGTAAACTATAGTACAGGGCGTTCCAACGAAAACTTGACCCTCTCTGCAAGTCAGAAACGGACGTGTGATTAAAAATTTCAAAGAACACGTCAATTTTATTTCTAGGGAGACTAATTCTAATATAAAAATCATACCCGAAACTCCACCCCCTTGCGGTCAGCAATTGCCCCGCAAATCTTTTTCAATGGCATGGAGGATTGAGTGATCATTTGAAAGGTATGTTGTCCCTCTATTACCTCTGTGATTTTTTTAAAAATTGGTTCATTCGTTATTGAGAAATTAAATGTTGAACAATTTATTTAAGAAAAAACAGAAAATTCGCTGTCGTTTATTTTATTGAGGAACTCAACAAAAAATAATATCAATGGAAACAAAATCAACGGATAAATTGTTTAAAATGACCTTCACTTACTTCCATACAATAATACAGTCTATTTTCGAAAGCGTTATTGAAGATGTCCGGAGTCAGCAATCGGCATTCCCGAACAATTGTCTGTTGTAGCTCTTCTAGTTTTGTAGGCTTGGAAGAGTAAACTTTCGACTTCATGTGTCTTCACAGAAAGAAGTCCATTGGTGCTGACCACTCCATTGGACCCCTTCTGCCGATCCAACGCATTGGAAAACGTTTGTCTAAAACTGTCTTACCCGAACATCGAAATGTGGGGGTGCACCATCCTGCTTGAATGTTATTTCATTTTCTAACAAATTGTCATCATTTTCTAAAATTTGTGTAATCATAGGATCTACATTCTTCTAATAGATTTAAGTATGTGTCTCCATTGATATTACCGTCAATGAAGAATGATCCAACAATATGACTACCAAGAATGCCGCCCCAACATTCAATTTTTTTGGAGTTTGTGAATGTGTTTCCATCACTAAATGAGGATTCACATCGCTCTAGTAACGACAATTATGTCTATTTACTTCACCATTCAACATCAAAGTACTTTCGTCTGAAAAAACATGTATTGTATAATAGGTTTGAGATATTGATCAATTTCTCGCTGAACTTCTCACAAAACTGGAGTCGACGTTTAGGATCATCTTTGTTCAATTCCTGAACTAGCATTATTTGGAAAGGGTGGAATTTGTGAGTTTTTTAAAATCCGAACACGTAGCTGATACACCAACCCTAGTAGTTGTCTGATAGAACACTTCATGTTTTCAGTTGTGAACAGAACCTGAAGTTCAAAATTTATCCATTAACTGTTTAACCTATTGATGGCTTACGTTGTGGTCTGGATGATTCGTATTATAATTCCCTACAGCAGCTTTAGCACTTTCATCATTTTGATGCAACAATTTCTATTCTTTCTTCAGTAGAATAAAGCATGTTGGAACACAGTAAACAACGATGAATAAATAATTAATTCGTGTCAGTGTGACAATGGCCAACTATCTACTTTTGTTCTGCAATAACTAGCTTCAACAAAAAATACCAGTGCAGAAAAAATTAACTCCGGACATCTTGAATAATGTAAGGAACGCTTTCGAAAGTAGACTGTATAATTGTATGGAAGTAAGTGAAGTTCATTTTGAACAATTTATCCGTTGTTTTTGTTTCCATTGACACTATTTTTTGTTGATTTCCTCAATAAAATAAATGACAGCGAATTTTCTGTTATTTCTTAAATAAAACGTTCAACATTTAATTTCTCAATAACGAATGAACCAATTTTGAAAAAAATTACAGAGGTAATAGAGGGACAAAGGATATTTCCAAATGATGTATTATTCGACCCCATGCCATTGAAAAAATATGGGGTAGTTGCTGACTTTACAAGGGGTGAAGTTTCGGGTATGATTTTTATATCAGAATTAGTCCCCCTAGAAATAAAATTGACGTGTTCTTTGAAATTTTCGATGACACGTCCGTTTCTGACTTGGGGGTCAAGTTTTCGTTGGAACGCCCTGTAATACTTTAATTATATTTGCGGGATTTATTTTATTAGCAAACCTTTTAACATGATTATTCAAAAATTAATTCAAACGGGAAAACAATATATTTTATGTATTCGTTTAAATCTTTTTACATCGGTAATGTAGTTTTCGTACCAACAACGCTGTAATTTATGCTAAAACATGTGCACAATTTGCATATACAAACTTTTATACTGTTTAAGTTTAAAATAGAAATTGAGTCATTTCTATTTTAAACAGGCAAAGATTTTACAACAAAATGTAGAAAATATTACCTACACATTATGATAGCTTTATCCAATATCCCACGTATATTTTTCTGTTGTATTTATTTGTGGTATGATTTTCATCAGACAGTGAGTTTTAATTTTGTTAATCCTGTATCTGAACTAAACGTATCTGTTTGATTAACTAACGCCGTTGTTTATCTAAAGGTACTTGAATTCAATCGATTAGTTTTCAGCAGCTTTGTTTCTCAAATATTTTCTCTAACTAGAAGCGATAACGCATATTTGTTAATAATATCGTAGTAGTAAACAGTATTTTGTAATTTGATTTAGCTCCATGCATCTACGTAGTTAGATTTTAGATTTAATTTGATATTACTTATTTTATAAATTGTTTATATAAAACCTGGAGCAGTAAATTATTAATTTGGAAAAACAACTGCAAACGGGCACTCATTCTCAAAAGAATCTGTTTCCGCATGTTACGTAAATAACGCGCAATAGTTATTTACGCAAAAACAAATTCTTTTGGGAATGAGTTTTCGTTTACAAACCGGAGTGCGCGTCAGCGCACGAGAGCTACCGTTTTCACAAATTTCCGAATAATAATGAATGTCATCTGACATCCACTTAACCTTTTGAAATGACAAACTTTTATTTGAAGTTTTCAATTGTTTTGCAACATTTACAACAAATAAATTGTGCTTAAATTGTATTCTAAATAACGAACAATATAAGTAAATCAACAAATAATCTCTGGAAAGCTTCTTAATTAGATTGTTTTTTTTAAACACATGTACGGTGTAATAGCGTTTTGGTGCCTGCTTTAAGTGCCCTTTTGATTGTTTCATAGGCAGGGAGCGCATAAATTAACTTTCTTTAGTTAAAAATTTGAAATGTTTATGAAACCTTTTTTTAGGGGTTTTAGGTTTAGGTGTTTTAAAATTTTTTCATGAAATAAATCTGACAGAAGTGCAATAATTGTACTGGAAACCTATGGCAGTACTATTAAAAAAATATTTTTAAAGAATTAACTACATTAATTGATAAAATTAACATGCCATTAGGTAAAGCAAAATTCACAGAACTAGATTACTATAGGTGACACAGGAAAGTGGGTACAGTAAATATCTTTTTTCCTATTGAAGATAAAAATTTGAAATTTGGAGCGTTTACTAAAGACACCCTTTTGAGTTTAATGGGATAAAATGATTTTTGTGTCATTTCCGGTTAAACCGGTGACCAAAATTTTGGATTTTTAAATGGAACACCCGGTATTCTTTGACATTTTCGGAATCAGCGGGTTATTTTACACACGATTTAACTATTTTTGAAAAATTTTTCGCAAAAATAAATTTTTTTGATTAATTTTTAGGAAAAAAAATTAAACGCCGCCTATGGTCAAAACTCATTAAGAACCTTTTAGTTGTGCCTAGAAAAGTTAGAAACCGCAATTTTTAGCACGTGAATTAAGTCATACCTCTTTAAAGTTTCCTAAATCACTTTTATCAAATTTACTCAACTTTTTCAAATATAAACATGCCGGGTACATCAGACAGGAGTGAAGACAATTTTTTGACACTAAATTTTTGAAAATCGGCCAAGAAATAACTTTTCATCCTATTAAACTCAAAAGCTTGTCTTTAGTAAACGCTTCAAATTTCAAATTTTTATCTTCAATAGGATAAAAGATATTGACTGTACCCACTTTCCTGTATCGTCTTGTATTCAATGGGTGACACCTAAAATAAAAACAATAAGACAAAGAACTGAGAAAAACATATAGATAAAATAAAAAAATAACATCGAAGTTATGACGTTAGATCCTCCAATGGATTATTATTGTGAAAATATGTATTTGAGGTGATCCCTTTAGGTGGAGGTGCGAAAAAAACCATGAAACAGTCTTTGTTAAAACTTTAATTTCAAGGACATAATTTTGCAATAAAAAATAATAAAGCAAACCTATTTGATGATTAAAAAGAAGGAATTATGAAATCACAATAATCAATAGTAACAAAATTAGAGGCAGTCATTAAAATTGAATTTTTCCTTAAACTAAATCCTAATATGAAAGAGTTCTAAAAATGAAGTTGTGAATAAAAACTATTGCGCATGTCAAAACAAAGGTACTAAGGATAATGATTGGTCGAGAAAATAGTGATGAATAGATAAGAAAAGAAAAACCATACAAATATTAAATCAGAAGACATGAGGATAAAAGAAGAACGCGTTTCTTAATGAACGTGGTGTGTCTAAATAGATACCTTTATTGGCCTTCAAAATACTATTTATCAGCCACGAGACACTATTGACAATGTTTGTATAAAGCCTTAAAGCTTTTGGAATCTTTATGTAGAATTGTTCTAGAATAGCCGTCACATGGTTCTGAACCTCTTTGACGTCCGCAAATCGTGATACTTTCATGGTATGCTTAAGATGTTGGGAAAAAGTTTGCAGGTGCCAAATCGCGTGAGTACGGTAGACGTTACAATACTATCACGCCTCACTGATTTAAAAATTGGCGTATTATGATGCTAGTATGCAATGGTGCATTGTCGTACAGTAACAGTAACAAACATTTGAAAATTTCCAAATAGAATGTGGCATTCACCGTTTGACCAGCAACAATGAATTCCTTATGAATGATTTTAGCACTGCGATAGAAGCTTTGCACTAGTACCGACAGAGGATAGGTCCAGACAAATTTGTGCATGTCTACCATGCAACCTCGCTTGTTTCAAACTTTAAATACCCAGACATTACACGATTCACTAAACTTTTTAGACACACCACCTCTATTAGAAGCTCATGTAGCTGGAACCAGAACAAGAGGCAGACCGAGGTGGAATAAAAAGATGTAGAAGGTAATTGAAACTATTTTGGCGTAGCAAGGTAGAAGGAAATAATGTGGACTAGAAAAATAAAACTAAAAATTTAACAACAGCAAATGTTAGGACACTAAAAAAATTGACAAAAACCCTAGAGTAAACAAAAAATGCAGAAGCAAAAATAATTATAAGAGAAGAATAGATAGAGAACAAATTACTAGAAAGCTTGAGTCATTTTAGGTCAATAGAAAGATGTCAACCTGCGACCAGTATGTATGGTGGGTCAATGACTTTTCCTTCTCCAAAAAAAATGTATATGGTGACCTAATAGCGTTAGGAAGTGCACGCAGTATTCAAATAGATGCATTAATAAAACTGTCATTAACAGTGGGATAATTTTTGATGTTTCTATGCCCTCAAAAGCTACATGGATGTGGATTAATGTAAAGCAACTACTTTTGGAAAAGTGAAGATATGGATTTGACTGGAGTTATATAGGGTGTCCCACCGGGAACACCATCGATAGATTATAGAAAAACTGTACATGGGAAAAATTTGAAAATTTGGTAGTATACTAACATCGACGGGGGCAATTCCGCTAAAATATTTTCAAGATGGTGGCATTTTTTAGTTATACCGGAAGTAGGTGTCAACTTGCTTATTTTAAAATGGAACACCCTATATCTTATTCTATTTTTAAATTTTGCACAAAAATTCTAGACCACTTTTTGTCTATAATGTTTTGAACTTATTTTAAATTTTATGTCAAAAATGACGTTTTTAGGCTTTTTTTGGTTGCACAAATGCTATTGTATTTCTTTTAATATGAATGGTTATTCCTAGTTGGCCATGATGGCGTTAGAAAACCATCATCTGTCAAGGAACTCCCACTGTCGAGTGTTAGTATACTACCAAATTTTCAAATTTTCCCATGTACAGTTTTCCTATAATCTATCGATGGCCTTCACGGTGAGACACCCTGCATAAGTTAAAATATATTAAAGTAATGAACACAACTAAAACTACTATAGTATTATTGATGTTGAAACTATTACTATTAATTTATAATCGTGCTAATTATCCCAATACTTGGCCTTCTTTTAGGAGTTAGTAAAAATGATTTTTACGAATTGGCACAATTATTACTATGCTTCTAAGATATATTATTGTGTTATTAGGTAACGAAAAGCCAAAACATTAATTGTGTTTACAGATTGACGATACATGATGCAAATATAAGTTTGAAAAGAAAGAAAACATGAAATGAAATAGATATTTAAAGAAACCCAAATGGAAGATAAGAATTTGATTTGACCACTATTAAGAATGAGCATTGAAATCATTTTTCATAAACTATTCTTCAAAAAATCACCATAAGAAATTGGGAAAACTTTATTGCTACGACTACTATAAAAACATCACATATCATACTTATAGATCACTACAGAAAACTTCTCATTTTTGAAACGTTTGGAGAAAATAATCTAGAAGATAATCAAATTTTTAGGAGAACAAAAGTTCTAGATCAAGCGAATCATTCTAATTTATTCTAGTACGAGGGTGTATTGATATCTAGTTAGCCTAGACCAGTTCCTTGCATAAACAAAATATTGCGTTACCATAGCAACGAACAATAACTTATTAGAAGTGTCAGTGTAAAGTTTGACGTTAAAAAAGTAAACCAGAGTCACGCAGTAAATTAAATGAAAAAAGATGTCCACCGAAATTGTGAAAATCGAAAAATTGGAGTATCGAGCCATCATCAAGTACCTGTATTTAAAAGGGTTAAGAGGTAAGCAGATTTACGAAGATATGCTTAATACCCTTGGTGATCAATGTCCTTCGTATGCGACCGTCAAAAATTGGAATGCAAGCTTCAAAAGAGTGTAAATTTTCCATGTTTTCCATAGTTTCTGTGTCAGTCCCCGAAAATATCGATGCAGTTTATGACATGATTTTATCAGACCGTCGATTTGGGCTAAAACGGATATCTGAAGCACTGAACGCGTTCATCATATGGTTCACGTCAATTTGGACATGAGAAAAATTGCTGCAAAATGGATCCCCAAATGTTTGAATGTTGACCAAAAGCGTGCAAGGATAGAAGCATCGCGTTCGATCTGTGCTCGATTTGAAAACGATGTAGACTTCTTAAACCGAATTGTTACTATGGATGAGACTTGGGTACATTTCTACGATCCAAAAACAAAGCAACAATCGATGGAATGGCGACACTCTGGTTCTCCAAGACATAAGAGTTTCGTGTCCAAAAATCTGCTGGAAAAGTTCTTGTTTCAGTTTTTGGGATTGCCATGGAGTAATCATGATTGATTTTTGGATAAGGGTAGAACAATAACTGAGATTACTATTCGACATTACTGACGACTCTACGGGAAAATATTAAAGAGAAAAGACGCGGAAAGCTATCCAAAGCTGCTTTGTTTTTTGCAGGACAACGCCCCTGCACACAAATCTCATGTTGCCATGCAAAAATTCGTGATTTAGGGTTTGAACTACTAGGAACACCTTTCTTATTCAACCGATTTGGCTCCGTCCGACTATCACCTCTTTCCTCAACTGAAAAAAGTTTAAAAGGTCGTAAATTTTCTTCCAACAAGGAGGTAATAGAAGCTGTGGAGGTCTGGTTTGCAGAGCAAAAGAAAAATTTTTTTGAAAGGTCTAGAGACGGTGCAGGTTCGCTGTAATAAATGTATCCAATTAAAAGGAAAATATGTTTTGATTCTTTAGTAGGCTAAGAATTTTTCAATATATCTCGTAACTCTAGTAGTGCTAACAATATAATTTTTTTGTGTTTTTTTCTAGTTTGTCAATTTGTTTAGATTTGATTTTTTCATATTTTTTAATTGGTAAATTTTTGACTTCATCAGATTGTTTCAAATTCTAATTTCAATTTACTAATTTTAGAAGTATAAGGTTTTACACAATTCACTTTATTATTATTTTTTTTTGAGAAAAATATGTTGATATTGTATATTTGTAATTAAACCTCCAACGGAAGTTGCTAAGTAAAACCCATTTGTCAAAAGTGAAGTGGTGCATCAAAAAAGGAGGTAATATTAGTACTTATACACAAAACAAGACTATGCAAGGTGATTCATAACTATTGAGACATATGTTAAGCGCGGGTTATTTAGATCAAAATATGATCATAAGACACAATATTGCTGTGGAAAAAGATACAAGGCGTTGGATACCAAATTTTTTTTCCTTTATATTTTGTTAATAATTTTACCGTAAATTTTGTCAATTCTTATCAAAACCTACAGAGAAGCATAATTATCTGACAGTCCAAAAACGTACCCTTTAATAAATGAAGTAAATATTTGAAATCCCTTCTGACACTCATAATTGTTCAACTGCGTTTTTCGCGGAAATAGATGAAATTATCGTATTTAAACAGGAGTACCAATATTGTATAGAAATGTTGTTTACGTCATATTCTTTAATCAAAATTACTATAAAGTTTTCTCAAAAAAAGTTACCAGCTGATTTCATCATCAGAAATCATTTTCGTGGCGCCCCTTTTAACAAATTGTAAAATAGTACATAGAATAATGTTCATGGTCTAAAGTTATGCGCTTTCTGCCGATTTTGATATGAATTGGATAAATTTATGACTAAAATTATTAACAAACAATGAAAAAAAAATTTTCTTTTTCTACAGCAATATTTTATTAAGGAATATTGGGTCCTATGGTTATATTTTAACCTAAATAACCATCCCTTAGTCTATGTCCCAATAGTTATAAATCACCCTGTATAAGTCACCCCGTGTGTACGCTTATGATCTCACTTTGTTCTCTTTAAAGTAGGTTTTACTCTTGCAATTGCAAAACAAAACATAAAATGATTCAATTTTGATTTAATCTTAGATTTAGACATAATGAAATAAGTAAATTGTTTGGATTTCTAAGTAAATAGTAATATAACGTTACTGTTAATTACACACAAAAATACATTAATTTTAAATGTTAAACAATAACATAATATTAATGAAACAATTAAACTTGCATTTACTAATAATTTTATAGAACTAAAACGCGGAAATGTAAACTAAATATTTAAAGTATTGAAGTAGGGTAACATAATTCTGAAACCAAACAATGTTTGCTGGAAGAGTAAAAAATGGTCTAGCATTTACTGAAATATTTAAGAGTTAGCAATACATTGTTGCTAGAATTAACATTAACAGCCTGTTTTCTAAATCAAAATTATGTTTATTTGCAAAAATAACAGTCCTTATTTTTTAAAAGGTACAAAATAGATAAATAACAAAATAACAAACATAACCTCAATAACTCAAAGTGATAATAACATTATACGGCACTGCACTGTTCTGTTTAGCTTATATAAAATTATAGGAATTTTCTAGAAAACTATTTTTCTCATTATATATTAAAATGTAATAACATAATTTTTGGTCATGATTAGGTTTTTCTTACTAGTTTTGTTTTAACTGGACCAAAAGTAATACATTGAATTGAGTAGTTCTAAAAAATACTCAACAATTATATTGTTTAACCCTTGTAAAATAATCTATCATTTTTTAATAACTTTTTTGGGTATTTTGAAAATAATTTGATGTTTTTTTTTTAAATATAAATTCAAATTTCTTGAGTAAATCTTTTAATAGAATAAAACCCATTTGATAATGTATTTAAAATTATAGTATTGCACAGGCGTCTAGTTTATTGTGACAGTTAGCGTTAACTTATATAGAACCGAAAGTACTCAAATTATTTGCTTAAATAAATACTTAGAAATTTTTACCATATCTAGAATCTTTCGGAAGACCGAAATGTCGTATCGTTATTAATTATATTTTGATTGTTTCTTATTTTTTGAGATATACAATAATTTTAGATTAAGTTTGTTTTTTATAATTTTATTGTGCACCTTTAAAAAAAATTCTTAACTTGATATGTTATGATATTGATATTTTTGTGTCATCTTCTACTTTCTTCTCTTTCGTGTTGTCTGTTTTTTTTTTTGGCTTTTCTAGAGATGATGTAGTAAATTAATAGTGTGCTTTAAATTTTGTTTTGCTGCCTGTCGTATGATACTTTTAATTACAGATTACAAAGCACACTGTTAATTTACTTAACCATCTTCAAGAAAAGTAGAAAAAACGCAGATAACACGATAATTATTCACTTTGGTTATAGGAATATAATATACCAGAAGATGGGTAATTAAATTATGTACCAAACGAAAATATAAAAACCTAGTTGAATTTAAAAAAATGACTTTGACACTTTTAGTTTTCTTAACTACCCCCACTCATGGACCCCCCTAGAAATAAATTTCAAAATGTCTAATACTGAAAACATAGTCCATTACCATGTCTAACCGTTGTTCAAGTTTCGTTTATCTGCCTTTTATGTTTCATGAAATATTTATTTTTCAGTTCATTCAAAGTTTCGTTGCTTACGCCTGAAATTATTATTTTTTAATGGTAAGAGATAAGTAGGTTAAACCTCCAACCCCGAAAGATCCCTAAACAAGATACAATTTAAAGCATAACCAAATTGGAGGAAACCCTTACCTTTTATCTATTTTATCCACTAATTTACATTACTTATTACTATTTCATTTCAATATTTCAAAAAATAATGCGAGAATATGTTGAGATATTTCTAGACACCCTGTACCTACAACTAAGAATAATTTTAAACTTGTCAGAACAACGGGAATTATATCCATTGTATTTTTTTAACGTTTTAAATAAAACCGTAAGATAAGTTCTACGGCTCTTTATACAAGTAGTATCAATTTTAGATATTAAAACCTTCATTAATTTAGTGTCGTTAGGGTGTCGTTAAATTAATTTGTTAAAAGAAAATAAATTAAATTAGAACTTCATGAAAATAATTTTTCGAGTGCTTTAGTATATACGCTCTCTTAGTTTTTAGAAAGTTCGATTATTTGGCGCTAATGACAATAATTGTATTTTAGACTTTGGTACGGCATTTAAATTAGTCACCGCAATATTGGGATCTGGCTTAATACTAATGTTAAATGGGGAAAATTTTATCAAATTGTGTTTGTAGTATAATGATGCTTGAAAAACCGTTCCAAAATTACAGTGTTGCCAGATACGTTAAAAAAGTAAAACGTTGTATTTTTAAAAGTCTATGTAACTACGTTATTTGCAAAAAATTTGAATTTGTTAAACATCTTTGAAGCACTTTTTTACGCTAACAACGCGACAGTATGAAATAAATGGTAAACTTAAATTAAGAAAATAACAATATCCGTTCGCTCAAGTATAATTAAAATTTTAAAACTAATAATATCAATAATTATTTGCATTAAAGCAATTTTGTCGATAGATGTGTAAGCAGTTACATAAATTGATTCGTCACCGAGAAACACTCGACAACGGTTTCGTCTTTTTGGGACTCTTCAGAATCTAGAGAACTCAAGTGTAAGTTTACTATTGTACAATTGCTACAGTGCACTTACACTAGAGTTCTCTCATTCGTAAAGAGTCCGAAAAGTACGAAACAGCTGTCGAGTGATTCTTGGTTATTGTTCCAAAAGTGATCATGATGTTTTAAGAGAGTTACCAAATACCATGCTTATAAGCCAGTAATTGTATAAGGACTTCGGGAAGGTGCCTTTAACTGAATAAGGTATCAATAAATTCTCAATAAAATATTGTAGTTAGTTACATATAAAATCTCATTTGAATGGTTTTAAAGCAAAAATAATTTGTTTAGTAATACCTCTTTACTACCATCTAGTGAAATCGATCTTTAAAATTACCTTCGAACTTACAGCTTGCAGATCCTGATTTTACAACTCTTTCGGCTGTAGATTTACTCTCTTGGGAGTTTAGGTATTTGGGTCGTTCTTAATATCAGGTCAACACACATAATTTGCCTTAGTTGCATAACACTTGCCTATGTTGGATAATAACTGGTCCATTATCATTATCTTCTAGTTATTCTTATTGCCATATAACCTTAGAGGAACCTAACTCCTTAAGGTCGCGATCAATTTAAAATTTTTGGAGCATAGAGGAAGTTAGTGATGATTCTTCTAGAAACCTTGATTCACATCCATGTGAAATTCACTTTGTTAATCATACTATTCAAGATACTGATAATCATTTTATCGTTACAATTCCGTTCAAGGACAACCGAATTATTCTTGGGAACACCTTCAAAATAACTAAACGTAAATTATTATCTTTAGAAAAGCGGTTCCTAGTTGAACCTAAATTTCGCCAACTTTATATCGCCTTCATGATTGGATATATTCATTGGTCGTATGAATGGTATTAAAACAGTTAAAACGTTCTGCCTGAAAGGATAACACGATTATTACAAAACTGAGTGTAGTATTCAAAGCTTTATAACCGTCGTCGAATGGAGTTTTGTTAAATTTATTGCAAATGATAGGTCTTGTTATACAGCAGGAACTTTTCTACTTATTCCTCAGATTTAGAACTCATTTGTTTGCTCTTTGTGGTGACGTCAAGCAAATGTACAGACAATACAAATTACTCCTAAACAACTATCATTGCAAAGAATTCTTTATGATCCAATTGAGACCCATTACAAACCTATCAACTGAACACTGTGAGGTACGGTACTTCTTCGGCTAACTTCTAAGCTATTCGTTGCATTAGGCAGTTGGCAATTGAATGTTCAACAAAGCTTTTGCATGTATCAGAAATTCTCAATGAAGATACGTACGTTGATGATGTCATATCGGGTGCTAATACAATATCGAAAGCTCACAAACTATGTGAGGACTTGTCTGACACTTTTTTTAAAGGTCATTTCAAATGACTGTCAAATAATTCAATGATTCTTGAAAGACTCGAAAGATCAACTTTACATTTCAATATGTTGGATCTTCTTCTAATGAGTCCGCTTCTACTTTGGGAATACAATGGGATGTTCAAACTGATTGCTTTGCATATGTCACTTCTTTGTCGGCTAATTGTTCTTTCAGTAAACGAATGATGTTGTCAGAAGTCGCTCAAATTATTGGCTCTTTGGGATTATTGAGCCCAGTACTTGTCTCAGCAAAAATCTTGTTTCAAAAGTTGTGTTTAGAAACACTTTCTTGGGATGACGAATTCTCACTATCAACCGCAAAGAAATGGAAATTGCTTAAATATGATTTAAGTCGTATTGACAAATTTGATAAACCTCGTAGAGTTTTGTATGATTTACTTTGTAGTATTGAATTGCATGGTTTCTCAGATACCAGCAAAGATGCTTATTCGGCAGTAGCTTTCCACTTGCACAATAAACTTTTATGGAATTTATGTTTATTTGTAATGTTCAAAAACTATGGTAGATCTTTTAAATATCTACACCTAGACAAGAATTGTTGGGTGTACTAACTCGAAAAATTGTAGACTATTTAAGGATATCTTTCGATAATTTAATTTGTTGGACCGACTCTTCAGTTATTTTACATTGGTTCAAAACTCGTTCTTGTGATCTAAAATCTTTCGTGTCATTATCAAAGACTATACAAAATATTTTGCTTGGAAATATGTTTCGTTAAAACAAAACCCAGCTGATATAGCTTCACGCGGTTCCTAATGAATTGTGATGGTTTAGACCTTCCTTTCTTAAATTTTAAATATTAATTAAAATATTACAATATTGACAAATTATTAAATGTTTAATTTGTGGGGTTGACATCGCAACCCCATTCTAACCAACACAAACTACATTTGCGTATTACGTAGGAAACGCGGAAATCAAAACGTACGATTGCTTACTAAGCAAACTAACCTACTTTGCACGTATAAAACGAAGTAGGTACGACAACAGAAATCAGTTCAAACCTACGTTTAAAGTACGAGCTCAGTTCAAACCAGTGCAGTTACAACCGAATAATGAGGGCAGTCAAGAAGCCAACAAGTCAAGAACCAGCCAAGTAGTCACAGCACCAGCATCAGGTGAAGACCGGCCGAAGTTCGAATCCATCGGTTCAATTCATTCCGGCCCGCGGTCTTTAGCGCGATTTATAACACCACGATATCAGGTGACACCGCACCGGATATAGTACGCCAATTACTATGTGCTGACCTACAACGTTTCCATTCATAATTATAAATAGTATAGCTCGATCACGCTATGTCTAAAAATAAACGCAGCTAAACCGATCCGAATGCAAATTCTTTCCCTGTTTCAACCCGACGTCTAGAGTAATACACCCTAAACGCTACAGTGGTGACCCCGACGTTATTAAATCAAAGAAAAACCAACATTCGAGAAGGAATTCTCTAGGGAACATAACAACAGGTTTAATCGCAATTTTTTTATATCTACACAACGAAGATGAATGGAAAGGCGCCCTCCACAAACACTACGACAGCTATCAACCCTACAGCTCCCACGACGCCCGCCGCTATCAAACGCGTAAGCGTACGCATCCCTCAATTTTGGGTGGAGGACCCGCTCATGTGGTTTCTACAGATCGAATGACAATTCGCCTTAGCAGGAATCACCGCAGATGAAACCAAGTATAATTACGTGATTGCCAACATTGACACAAGACACGCCACCGAGGTACGCGACATTCTCCAATCTCCTCCGACTGAAGGAAAATACGACACCCTTAAGAAAGAGCTGATCAACCGCTTGAGCGTATCTCAGACACAAAAAATACAACAACTACTTGAAGGCGAAAAACTTGGCGACTGCAAACCGTCACAATTCTTAAAGCACATCAAGAACCTTGGCGGAACCACCGTCCCCAACAACTTCTTATGGACCTTATGATTAGGCCGATTGCCAACAACCATGTAGGCGATTATGGCAACGCAAGCACACGACAAACTCAACAACGCGGAGATACTTGCCCACGCCGTTAACGAAACTCTCGCATGCAGAAACGTCTACACATGCAACACGGCAATTTTCCACGCAAACGCCGGGCATCGCCGCAACAAACGACCCTCCTTCCGACAATTGCGGCCACTTTCCCGGAACCAATCAAGCTTAACAGACAACCGCTAGGACAAATATAACCCAAAAAACACAGCCACTTGCTGGTATCACCAGGTCTTTGAAAGCCGGGCAAGAAATACAGCAAACCATGTGATTTCCCGCTGGGAAACGAGCAGGGCCGTCGATAAACGCGGCCAACAACAGCCTTCACATAACCCTGCGCCGTCTATTCATATACGAACAAAACACACGTCAAAGATTCTTAGTTGACACTGGTGCGGACATATCAGTATTCCCCGTTAAACTAGTTAACGAGCCACGGCGCAAAACATTTTACGAACTAACGGCGGCAAATGGATCGACCATCGCGACGTACAAATTTATCACAGTCAGTCTCAACTTGGGTTTACGAAGATCCTTTGCCTGGCGTTTCGTGATTGCAGATGTGACAAAACTCATCGTTGGGGTCGACTTGATGCATCAATAGAAACTATTAGTGAACATCTACAAGAACAAAATTACAGACCTCTTAACCAACATCTCGCAAACCACTGTAGTAACATCGAAGCATAAAAGGCCTTTTATACGCGATGTCTCAAGAACAACCCCGTTCCACGAAATCTTGAAGGAATTTCGCGAGATCACAAGACCTTCCGGTGCACCGCACGTACCAAAACACGCAACAAAACACTACATTAAAACCACTCCAGGACCACCTATAGCATGCAGACCTTGCACCCGACAAACTAAGAATCGCCAAACATGAATCCCAGGTCATGGTCGACATGGGCTTTGCTCGCCCGTCAGACAGCAGCTGAGCATCACCGTTGCATATGGCACCCAAAAACGGCCATGACTGGAGGCCTTACGGAAATTACACGCCGCTAAGAAATGCTGACCGCACTTGCTTACTTGCAATCGTATGTTTTGATTTCCGCGTTTCTTACGTAATACGCGGATGTAGTTTGTGTTGGTTGGAATGGGGTTGCGATGTCAACCCCACAAATTAAAGCGTTCGACATTAGCTCTTCATTAACTAAAGCGCAGCGCGTTTTAAGTTTATATTTTTCGATTCATAACGAATTATCGTCAGAGTGACTAGGTCAGTGGTGACTTATCAATTCTCGAATTAAATAAATCATTAACCGCTATCATTAATTTGTTACAAAAACATTCATTTCATAATAAACTCATCAAATTAGAACTAGAAAAATCAATTTAGCCAACTCTTACTCTATTCTCATGAGGGGTTTATATATGTAGGTGGTCGTCTGAAACAATCAGAATTTAACTTTGAAAAACATCATTTTTTCTGATTCCCAAATAAGCATCGCTTGTCCAAATTGATTTCCGAACATAAACACAATCGTTTGTTTCATGCCGGTCCCCAATTGGTACTCTCGACATTACGTGAAAAATTTTGGATTGTTTCCGTTCGTAATTTGATTAAGAAACTTTTACACAACTTCAATGTCTGTTTCTCAAAGCAGTCGCTATTTCTATTAATTCTATAATGGATAACTTGCCATATTCAAAAACCACTGCATCATTCCCCTTTTATGTCGTAATCGTAGATTACGCAGGTCCTATTCTTATTAAAGATCGGATCATCCGAACGAATAAGTTCATCAAATCCTATATTTGTTTATTTGTGTGCTTTTGCACCAAAGCTGTTCATTTGGAGTTGGTCACGGAACTCACAACTAATAACTTTCTGGGGGGTTTCTATACGTTTTGTTCTATACGATCATAACCAAAGACCATCCATTTACTCTGATTTAGGTAGAAATTTTGTAAATGCTTGAAAACTTGATTTGTTTTGGCAAAGAATAAAGATGAAATTATTCAAAACCTTGCTACTAAAAATATTGGAAATTCATTCCACCACGATCGCCACACATGGGCGGTTTTTAGGAAGGTAACTTAAAATGTTGTAAATACTATTTGAAACATTTGTCTGATAGTCAGTTAACTATGAGCATTTGTGAGATAAAAAATATTCTAAGCTTACGTTCTCTCCCTCCGTTATCGGACGATCCAAACACCCATAACTCCCGTACAATTTCTCGTCCGGCGATCATTAGTTGTCACGCCTAGAATTGATTTCTAGTGTATTTAGTGTTACGTTTCAATTTTTAAACTATAATATTGTTGACCAATTTGTACTTTTTAGTAAACGTGTCACCATTTAAAATCTGGTTTTGTTAGATATCGATATGGTGTTGTAGGCCATAAGGATAGAATTTGTTTCTTCGTAACACTTTATTTACAGCTCTAACGTTATGTGTTATTTGCTGTATTCCAAAGATAGGATTTTTAACTGCTAATAACGACAACTACGTCAAATTGCATATCCTCGTCAGTACAAAAGTGTTTCCTAGTTTTCTCATAGTTGGCAATTGTAGTTTATTTAAATCTCAGTTTGGTGATATTGTCGTAGTTTTGGATTATCTGCTTTATAATTATGAGCTGACAATAAACAACTTTCATTCGATTTTCCGGTGAAATAAAGCATACTAACTACTTCTTCTGTCGAAAGCTCACTTATTATCACTAACAAAATTATATGTTTTTATTTAAAATACTAAAGTTGATAGGTAGTCCATGAAAGTGGGGCACCCTGTATATTTAAAAATATTTTTAAATAGTAGCCCGCGAGGAACCTAAAAGAATTGTCAAAACCGATTTTTAAAATATCTACTTTTTAAAGGCAATAACAAAAGTCCGCGTACTACACGGACATGCTGTATAATTTTGATTAGATTTGTTATTTGGATCACATTGTCTAATGCCGAAATAAATTTAAACTGTTCTTCTACATGTAAAATTTTTGTTGTTGTTTTTATGAATTTATTCCCTTTGATAATTAGAAAAACAACACTAAACCGCAGAATTGGCTTAATTTGAGTTTTTTGCGTATTTCGACACATTAAAATAAAATGTATGAAAATTTAAAATTTTTTTTACAGTATAATTGTTAATATCGTAGGCTTATATGTAAACGCCGAGATGTAGAGAACGAAATGTCGGATTGAGTTGAAAAATATACCAAATGATAGGCAAATCGATTTAGAAGGTTAAAAATATGGTTTCGCCACTTAAAATCTACTCTAATTAGCTAATTAATTAATTTAAAAACATTGGTAATGTAATGGATTAAAACCATTCAAATTAACAAATTTTGCCCAAAAATTTTTTGGGGTTTATTCTAGTCGTTAAATATAAAAATTGTTTCCATTTATTGAAATATAATAGTTATTTATTATACAAGTGTGTGAAGTAACTCCTTGCGGTTAAAACGCTCACCTGCGGTTCGAGTTTTAAACTCCGCAACTCGTGCATAAAAGCCCTTTACACACATGTCTCATACAATATTTTATCTACGTCAGAATAATAATGCAAATAGAAACAGTTACTACAACAGAGAAATGCTTGCGGTTCCACTTTTTTAATTCGATTGTGCGTTGCCAGACATCCTTGAAAACAAAAATCGTTAAATAATGAAAATCCCGTTTAAATTACATTGTACTTTTTATTTATTTGAAAGTACCATTTTACACACAATTATTTTGTAATTACTGTGTTGATTATAGGTTAGACGTAGATAAAATACTTTATAGTTTAGTAGAACCGATAAAATTCATATTATTAAGTCTAAGACAACAAAGCTTTTAAACCTTCTATAGGTAAATATCCAAAATTAATTATTCGCAAGGGTTGTTCAAACAACATCAACAACCTGTCTCCTGAAGTTTGTGTCAATTTGTATACTAGTCGCAGACTAAAACGACTTAAACTAATAATATATTGTTTGAGAATTGCACCCTTCTTTAATCAATAATGTTTTCGTAATTAATATTTTTTTTAAATAATCACATTAAAATAATATAAGTTTACTATTCTTAACTCATCACAATTTAAGTGAACCATTAACGAAAACAATTTTGCGCTTGAATTTCATCGAAATCTCATCTTTGTGCAGATATGCTTAATTGACCGATCTTCTGTACGGTATCATTTCAATCACTAAGGACTTAAGCGGATCCTGAAAAACAAATCTGCTGTTGTAGGAAACTTGTCATTCTTGAACATTCATTTTTATTATCTTTAATTATATGCGATTTTTTTTTAATTTACGTAATATACCTCATGTTTAAAGGTAAAATGTGATGTAACCGATAATTAAACACTACTTAGTTTTTTTAAATGTGTAATGGTAAACAAATTCACCATGATTTATCTAAATTAAAAAATTAAACAAAATGACAATATTTATCGGTGACTGGTATTTCTCGATTATTGTTTAAAATGTTTGAAACGTTAGTTCAACTAAACAAAGAAACCGCTTAAATTTTTTCTCGATCTGTTGCACATAATTTTAGTGTTTACATAAATGATTAACAATTTTTTCTTAAATTTTATTAATTTGAAATTTGACCAGATACCCAATTTCATATTCATTTCTAACCTACAGCGGAATTTTTTAGGTGGTTGGGTGATTTTTGCTAGTAGTACCTAGTAGTAGTTTAAATAAACATTTGGAAGTTCTACCGATCTTAATATTGTGAAATCTTTAAGTAATAAAGTAACTGCACAGTAAACTCATCATTCAAATCACGTTAAACTAACACTAAAGCTTTGATGTTGCTTAATTTCCAAGTAATGCAAAATATCACGTAAAATTTACTTGAAGATTGATTCAGTTAAAGACAGAAAAGTTGTAAACTAGTGTCGTCTAGATTCGGAGCTAAAGGCCGTTGTTGATTAAAATTTCTTGCTAAGACAAGCGGTCGTCTTCTTCAGAGATTCTTCTATCTTTGATGTTGGAAGTAGGCTGAGGATTTATGCTTTACAACTTGTATTTAATACTGGTTGAAAGAGGACAGAACTTGCAACGCGCCGGTCAAATGCGAATTTCCGTAAGATACCTTTCGGGTGTTTTTGAGGATCAGATTCTAAATCAGATTGAACTTCAGTGTTTTTTTCTTTTGGTTGAAATTTTCTGTATTTTTATGTATTTAATCTGATAATCATTAACCGTTGCTAACAACTTGAATCTCTCTAGGATTTAATAAAATATATATATGTCAGCCAATACTTATATTTTTATTAAATTGTTACCAGTTTCGATTTTATTATTATTATTATATTATTATTTTTGAAAAAGTCAAATTGACATAAAATTATTATTTTTAAAAGTAAGTAAAGATGGCGCAAAAGGAAGATAACTAAATTTGGCAGAATGTTTTAATTTTTGTAGTTTAAACAAAGTTCGAAAAAGTTAATTTGATTATTAATTAGTGAGTTTGGATTTGTGGTGTGAATATAAATATTTTCGAGTATATCTAAAATGTGTTTATTGTTATTATTAACATTAAAGGGATGAATAAGTTGTTGATTTTTAACTGAGTGTTTTTCTGTAATAACATAATAAGCAAAAGTAGATTTTATGGAAATTGGGTTATTATTATATTTTTCTGGTTTTTCTATATATCGCAAGTGTTTTTTAAGTATTATTTTAAAATTTTTGGATGTTTTACCAATATAAAATTTATCACAAGAACAAGTAAGTTGATAAATACCACTTTTGTCATTTAAATCTAAACAATTATAAAAAGACGAGAAAATATTTCTAAAATATTTTTAAGGTTAAATTTAGTAGAGAAACTAATTTTGTGTTTAATATGTTTTCGTAATTTATTAATTTTGTTAGAAAAGAAATAAATATAAGGAATAGAGATTATCTTGTAATCCTCATTGCAAAGCGTATGTTCTTATAGCGCTGACTTCTCGGTGTGTCCCAGAGGGCAGTTTGCTCAATGTTTTTGAGATTAATTCCCCATTGATATCGTGGTGGTTTCTATGTATACTTTGCCCGAAAAACAAGGTATAAGGTAAACTCTGCCTGTTGAGATAGAGTCTCGTTCGTCCTTTGTTGATCTAATAGTCTATGAAATCTTCATGGTTGGTTTAAAGATACTTTTAAGGCCTTAAGATCTTCCTTTGCAGTTTGTGACTTTGGATATGTATGGAAGATATGCGTGAGCGGTAGTTAGTCGGCTTTCAGATTTAGGCGCTCTCGACCGTTTTCTTTTCTGGTGTACCCGTTATCCTCAAAGGTAGTTTTTAGGTGTTCGAGTTTTTTCTGAACATTATCTGGTTCTCAAATTCTTCTCGTTCCGTAAAGGTCTTGATGATTCTGTACTTTCGGTCTGGGTGGTGATTTAATTTATTAGCAATGTTGTGTTTCAAGTTCTATTAAATTATGCCTCTCTTCCATTTACTCCTCTCTGACGAATGGATAGAATTTGTATTGCATTTGTCGCATTCTGACATTCTTACGTTAAGACTACGGTTGATATGGTTTTGTTTTTAAAAATGTATTCTCTTCTTTTCATAACAAACAACGAAATATTTATTGGTTATAGTAAACTGTGTTTTAATCATGATTGTAGACGACCTAACAATAGATATGACACTCAGTGAAAAAAATCGGAAGCACTTGTATTGCCCCCAACATCGAACAGAATTATTTCATAATTGTTTTATGTATCAATCAATACAATTGTACAACTGCTGCCACCTGATTAAAACTCTCAACTGTTCACAATTTCAAAAAATATCAATATTTAAAATATACCGTACGATTAAATAAATAAATAAATAAATTAAATAAATCAAAAAAACAATCTTTAAAATTTTATTATATATTATACATATCTTTTTTTTGACTAGTATATACTTATGATGTGATCTGACAGACAATAAAGCATTATTATTATCATTATTATTATATTGAGTTTAAATTTAGTATACGATCGATAAAGGTTGCGACATCTACTGTCGTTTTGTGTTAACTTATTTACTGTTTTATTTAGTTGTTGGTTCGAATTAATAATTGATTGTAGATTTAATTTAATTGACAAATAAACAACTGATTTGCTGTACCTGTTTGGTTTCTTCCCCTAATACCAAATCATCCACCAAAAATAATGATTTTTTACCTCTACGTTCAATTTGCTTGTTAAAAAGCTTCTCATTTTGTCAAATGCTGAATTTGCCGTTCCAACTCTTGCATTTATTTACTTTATATTATTTTTACATTCTTCTTCTACAACACTACTTAGTTATAAATACCGCTCTTTGTTACGTTCTACAAGTTTTTTCCTATTTTATGAGGGATAACCGGTTTTTACTCTTTTTTTTTTCTATCTTAAGTCTCAACTATCACAAATACCTCATTTAAGTTACATTTCACTCTTTTCTTGGGCTTTTTTAAGTGTTACCATAAATGGTTTCACTTTCCTGTTGCTATGATCTTTATTCACTTATAAAATTTTTCCACTCAGTCCATCGTGCCTAAATTCTACGATTTATCATACGTTTTTTCTCTTCTATAAATCTCTTATTTCCCCGTCATACAACATTCCTGTCTTACTTTTCTTGTACTTCTTTCTTTCCACTCACTTCTTAGTTTCTGTTCACACTAACATACACTTTATCTACGTTTATAAAACATACTCATCAACATCTATGTTTTAAGTAGGGCTCTCCAATTGCTTTTACCATTTCTTACACGTGTTTCCTTTCTAAGGGAAGGGGTCGTTTTATTCTATTGTGGAAATTGACTAGAGTATTATTCATATTTTTATTCTGCATTACAGTTTTCAATTTTAGATGTTTTTCGAAAATAAGCATTTTCAAAAAACTTTGTAATCGATCTAAAAGTTTTTCCGTTTCCCAAATACTTTTTCTACACTGACCTTTTAACCTTAGCTGCTTGTTTATTTGCATTGTCATTAAATCCTGTTACTTTTTTATGTACCATTTTATATTTTTTTATATTTTTCTACAACTTCGAATTGTTTGTATTTTTTCCAATTTACCAATTAAGTATCGCGCGAGATGTTATTTCTAACAAGATGGTTGTCCTGCCCATTATGCGCGAATACTGGTAGAATGGTTGACTTAGGAATTTGGGAAAAATGGAATCGGTCAAAACGGTCCTGTTTTAAGGCAACCGAGGAGCCCCGATTTGACTATGGCAGATTTTGACTTATTCAGATTTTATAGTTATCAAGAAGAACCAAAAGTTTCTGTATTATTTACATCTCAAAATATTTTGAACAAAATCTGTTCAAGAAATTCAAAAACATTTAAACAATTTTTAATAATTTAACAATAACAATTTAACCTAATAATAAGAAATAATAATGATAATTTAATCAAAAACAATTTCATTCGATCCATTCACCCCTTTTTGAACCCAGTCTTCGACGCAGTTCATCATAACTTTTTTGAATTTCTTCAAGTGATAAAAACGCCGTCGTATCTCTGATTCTCTTCTTTAAAATTTCTGCATCCGAAGGAAGACCGTTTGCATAAATTATTTGTTTCAAGCGGCCCCAAAGATAAAAATCTGCCATAGTCAAATCAAGGCTCCTCGGTGGCCATAAAACAGGACCATTTCGACCGATCCAATTCTCCCCAAATTCCTGAGTCCACTTCTACCACTATTAGCGCATAATGGGCAGACAACCATTTTGTTAGAAATAACATCTCGCGATAGTTAATAAAATCTTAACCGTTCACTTAGAAAATTTATCAACATATTTAAATAGGTGTGCTGATTAACCGAATTTTCAAAAAAATGGTCCAATAATGCCATGGTAAGACATTAAAATTGTTAATAGCTTAGCGTGTTGAATGTTTATACGTTCATGTTAAGTATTCGTCTTGCTAAGTTATTAACAATTTTAATGTTAACGAAATAATTGTTTATTATCTATATTTTTTTTGTTGTTTGATGCCTAGACCAAAGAGGTGTTTCTGGTCTGAGGGAGTGTTTATTGACTTTACCAATCCTTAGATGTCTTGATAAATACCGACCGTCGTCGGTCGAAACGTCGACTCGTGAATAAGGGACAAGGTGTTTTCACTCTAACATCTCCGTTTAACTCCCATTAAGAAGGCCCAATTTTTGGTTGGGAAAATCTACCAATTAGTTTTACGAAGTTTTTTTATTCACTTGTCAGATTGTTTCGACATTTGTTTTAAAAATTGTAACCATGATAACATCGGTCACATCCGATTAAAATTTGAATTTGGTTTAATTTATTTTTGAAACTTCTTTTTTCAAAAAATATTTTATCTAACATGTAACGAAACACAATTGTTTGTAACACATGTGATTATTAGACTGTAATGTCTTAAAATGTTATTAACTAATTAAATTACGTATGCATGTTTTGTTTTAAAATGCCTCGCTATTATTAATTTTAAGGAAATTGTAAATTGCGTAAAAACTGCAACACTTAGGCATAGGGCAACCTTAAACCATTCGAAAGTGGACTTTCTTGTTAACTTTATGAATTAATAAAATAGATTGTGTTTTATTTAAAATAAGGCTCATATTACATATTGAATGATCTTATGATAAATTGACCTGTAAATTCTGAACACCCTGTAAAAAAATGTTACTAAGATGACAAAATTTGTAAAACTTTTAATGTTTCGCTATATACCTCCGCCCTGTTTGTCGTAATTTATTCTGTATAATTTCGCAGATTTGGGCAGATTTTGAGCATAATCTATGTAGTAAAATAGCGGTTAACCTAAACAGATTTTAAATTTTTTAAATATTTGAAAAATATTCATTTTAATCGTTTTTGTTTCAAATAAAAGTCGTTTGTAATTTAATTATACACAACTATTTTTTTGATCCGATAAGAAATTACTGAGATATAACAATCACGTGACACTAATCGTTGTAACATTGTAACAAATCTCCACCATTATATATATATATATATATATATATATATATATATTATACAAAAAGTTGAGGGAAAAAGTTGTTAGAAATTCTATTCTCTATAGTTTTTGTTTGAACTATTTTTTTCTAAAATGTTTTGTTACTTACGCTTTGTGAGAGTGAGAATTTGTAATACGTCTTGGGTGCGCAACACCTTTGTTTGTCCGACGTACTTTTGGAGGTTTCTCGTAGCGTTCGTATAACGGCTTAGCAGTTAGATTTATTTAACTGTTGTTGGACGATACCGAAATGTTTACTTTGATTTTACAAACTGCTTTGCGGTGCACATTTTTTTCATAGATGTGAATTTTGTTCCAACAACGTATTTGATTTTTATTCCATATAAATAAAATGTCAGGAAAACGGTCGTATAAATTTTTATGAAACTTTGTATGTAAGTTTTATATACAGTGAGCGGCAAAGAGTTTGCAACAAAGTCCATCCTAAAACAAAATAAAGTTTTTTGTTCTTTACTGTCTCTTGGTGAACTAATACATCAAAATTACTGAATTGTGAAGTTTATTTCTTAGTTTTATTGTGTTTTATGCAAATCAAACGCAAAAAATTTTGTTTTCTCAATATTTCCGGAAAAAATGCTGGAAAACGGATATTTTTGAAAAGTCGTTATTTTCTATTAAAAATTAGCACATTGACGTATAATCTAATTCTGAACAACTTTTCTATTAGGCATTTTTTAATATCTTGTCATCTAACCTCACTTTGTACATATTTAAGGAATATTTTTTAAATTTTCCGCCATGACATGAAAGTGCTTTTTTTTGTCATTTAATATGCTGAATTCATTTGCCAAAAGAAATTTTCGGATATCTCAATTACAAAAATTTTTCCCATTTGATGCAAACTCTTTGCCGGTCACTGTATAACAGTGCAGCTCTGATTAGATTTTGGGCATAATCTATCAAGCCGATAGGGGCGTTAACCAAAATAGTTTTTCGATATCTTAGAATATTTTCAAAAATATTTATTTTACACATTTTTTTATTTCCGACTTTCCATTTGTTCTTTGACGTTTATTTGTATCGGGCCGATGTGGATTTCTGCGGTAAACGCTTGTCTTTTACTTCATTAGAATGTATTAACTTTAATTCAAAGTCAAAAAAAAAGAGGATTTTGGTTTGAAAACCGTCGCATAATTCCCCATCTTTTTTACAACATACATGTATTACTCTATATATTATTCTAAATATAGTAGATTATATCATTAAGAGTAGATGCTAGTCGAGGCCGGCAACTGAGCAAAGCACAAAAAGACCTTCTACTCTAAATAATATATACTATTTTATCTTCAACCGGGCAAAAATTAGTTGTACCTACGGCGCTTGCTTTGCGACCTGCGTTGCGTTTTGTGTTGACATTGACAGTTGGGAAATGGGAATATCATGCACATGAATATTGGTGGTTCGTGTGATATACCGTAGGGGTAGCCGCGTTAAGTAATATTAATTAATAATTTCGTTATTTCGCTTTTTTGATTCATTTTTATTAAATGTTTCAATTAATAAATAATAAGTGTAAATCGTGATTTTAAATTCTATAAATGCTTTCAATGAGCGTATATTTTGACTTGGTCAAGCCGACCATGGATATTTCAACTATTAGGATGTGAAGTATTTCAAATACAACTAGAAAAAAACAGTCACTTCAACGGTTTCTATAGAGATACACAAAGTCAACATCTTTACCCGCTTGAAGATAAAATATATTTTTTACAAACTTGTATGTTTTTACACACAAATTTTAGTTTAATTATACCTATTTACAAATCTATTTTATTTAAATAATATAACACTTTAGTTGGTTTAAAAATATATCAGTCTATTATGAAGAGAAACTTTGAAAGGGTGGATTTGCTTTGTTGTTTGCTTTGTTATGCATTAATAACAGAATGTAATATAATGTAAGGGTAGTGTAATGACTACAAAATGCTATTATTCTCTATCATTAGTATACTTTTGATTCATTTTCTGTTTACATACATTATTAAGCTGCATAAATGTTATTGTGAAATCATTTTAATTGTAAAGTTAAATTCGTAAAAAAAAGTGGGCGTCGTTTTTTGTTCCTCACGTTTTTTAATATCAAAATGTAATATTACAGTTTACGACGTGAAATCGACTTTGGGGTTTCATAAAAATCCGTATTTTAGTTTTCGATTCCTCGAAGTTTAATATCAGTTTTCCCTGAATATTTGATAAAAACCGATGATGTTTAGAGAAGCCTACAAGACTTCATTTAGTGTAATAAAAAAAATTCTATTCTTTTATTGCACGACCGTAGTCGGATTTTTGTAATTTTGTTTAACATTAATCATATTTTTTTTTGTTAAATATTTCTAATTGAACTTTTGAATTTTTTAAAAATTAAATTATAACCATGAGAAGGAAAGAGAAAGTTGTCAAACATCAAGTTTGATTAAAATAATGTTGTTCCTGATTTTGTGGCACAATGGTGCATTATTTATGTCTTGTTTCGATAATTTCCTAAGAGGCATATAAATCATTTCTGTGTGCTATGGATCTCAATCTAATTTAATTACGTAATCGCTAAGTGATTTTCTATGAAATTTAAAATGTAAGTCTTTATTAGAATTTCTGCTTCTTTTTCTTAGGATAATTAATTTTGTGAACGATAGTTAGAACGTAGAATCAGGTTTTAAAAAAAAATATGCCGTTAGAATTGATTTAATTTTACTAAATGTTAAGGAACCGAGCAAGAACTAATTCATTACGGTCTAATGCAAATTTAACACGAAATATATTCGTTGAAAAATAAACATTATTTTATCGTTAATGCAATTCGGTAATTAATCAACAGCAATGATGATTGATGGTTTAAAAAACGAAAGTGCGCATATTTGCCAGTTTAAACAAATGCTTCATACCTTGCGTTTAATTTTTTTAATTTTTATGTTTTTATTTTTCAGTTTAAGAAAAATAGAAGTAATGAGATCAATTATTTTGCAAACTTTTCAAGAATACTAAGAGGCATAGAATTGCAAATAATAGCACCATTAATTATTTTAATGCAGGAGTTTTTGTTCATATAATTTATTTCATTGCTTAATCGTCTATTGTGAAAATGAATCTATTGGAGCAAACTAACAATCACAGTAAATTAAAGATGGGGTTTTTGTTCAACATTTGAACTTACACCACTATTGTTTTATATTCTTACAGTTCAAAATATTTAGAAATAAATAACAAGTCAACACGATCCCATACATACGTAGAATTTGTGACAAAGTCTTATAAGCACAAAAATGATTGAAAAAAAAGAAGAAGAAAATTGACTGATTAATTCAACGTCGTCGCTCTGTCCTTGCCTCATTGACTACTGTTACGGTTTATTTGTAAACAAACTAAACAATGAGATAGCAGTGTTAGAAAACCTTGCCGGCAGCTCCTAGTAGTCGGGAGTGGTCGTATGGGCTTATTTAGAATCGTTAGAACAAAGGCTTCTACACTGCACAAAGAATTTATAAGGCGTCACATAGTGTTGCGTATAAGAGATCTTCTAGAGCCACTAGAAACTCGTAGACACAAGAAACAAACCGTAGGTTGATAGAAATATATAAGTAGAGCGACTAGACTTCCATCACAACGCACATAGAAATACATAAATACACAAATATAATATGGTTTAGAGACGTGCACAATATTCAGTTACAAAATAAAAGTAACTTAAGAGAGTGAGTTAAGAGACAAGCAATAATTTAGACACAAACACCTGAATAGGTTAGCTGTCCTAGTGTGCCATAAAATGTTGACAGTCGTAGCACCGATTTTTCTTGCAAGTAACTCACCAATTTTGCGTGGCAACTATTGTTATTAATTGAAAAAAATCCGTGAGGTACTAGTTCTTGGCCGATTATCTAAATAGATTCAAAGCGCAACACGATTGAGCGATACTTCAAAAGATCTTTCTAGTTTACAGAGATTCTTTACACAGCGCAAAGGTATGTTGTTAAATGCACAGCCGTAGCACGAGTACATAAAACGCAACAAAAATAATTAATAACATTTCGTATCCAAATCAGGGAGTACTTAGCTTCTAGGTAAGACAAAATGGACTCCGAATTGATAACAGTTGCTGGACTGCTCACAATGAACTAGATAACAGTATTATCTTGTGTGGTGTCCTTGACAACGAAATGGGCTTTAACGTAGATTTAAATTCCAACGCTGGCAACTTTTACTGATAATATCCAGACTCAGCTTCGTTATGTTAAAGTAATTTTTGGATTATTATTCATACGCCAGCATAGCAACCATTAAGAGAAACCCATAGGAAAAGCAAAGAACACAAGAAAAAAAAGGTGTCTGCAATTGATAAAAACCCGTGATAGCAAATACTTCATTAAAAAAAAGTAAAAGTCTACTCACACACGAACAGGAGGTAAAAACTTACTCCATTGTTGTACGGGATGATTTTACTTAGGTTTATACTAGATAATTAACACATGTTAGCTGTTCAAATTTCAGATGATGTTCATGTAGCACCTTTCACAGACGGGTCACAAAAGGAAATACGTCTTTTTGTACGCTTAATACAAAAAAATTTTTGATTCGGCAATATCAAATTAATAAAAGTTCCTAGAAAAATTCATAACACAAAATTCGTCCCCATCGCATAAGTGTAAACACAGTTATCTATACTCTGTGGATGCTTCAAAATGCGTCAATCATCGGCCGAACAAGTGTATTTGTACTTTTCCTGAACACAAGATGGTGAGATAAAAAAGGTATTTTGCTTAATTGCAACCTTTTGAATTATTCCTTCTTGTAGACTTTTTTGAAAAACTTTATCATAGTTTTGGAACTTGTTTGTTTAGCTTTTTGTTTTGATTCTTAACCTACGTTCTGCAATTCAATAATATGTGAGTAAATTTATTACTGCTTTTCCACGGAAGACCGAAAGTGTAACAAACATTTTCATTCCTCTTTCCAGTTTTTACTACTACTTAATTTGTTGATAGCTTTCCATTTGAACAGTCAGGAAATAATTTTAATAATCGGTACTAATTAAAATATCTATATTCATTCTTGAATAAAGTGTTTCCTCTGGCTTTTAAATCGTCAATCAAGGTCCAAATGATATGTTTGAAAGTTCTCTACAAATCCCTTTTGATTTAAGAAGAACGAACTCTTGACAGTTCTTACAGTGACTCACTTCTTAAGAGTCCCCAAAGGTGATTTATACGATCTTGTACAAATTTACAGCAGGCGATTGTTATTGTTGCCAACAGTTAATCTACAATAATTAAAAGATTGACTTATGTACTTACACATCTGTCGACATAGTTGCTTTAATGTGAATGCGTTTTTGTACATGTTACGTTCACACAAATCTACACTAGATGTTGACAGTTACATCCACATTGTAACTTATATACATTTGAGCGGGAGTGGTCGTTTCCACAAAAAAAACATTTTAAAGCCATTTTTCTGAAACTATCTTACAATTAAAATCATTTAAAGTGTTTGATCAATATAGTTCCTCTGATTTACAAAATCTCCGACAATTCGTACCAATTTAGACTAATATTCTCCTTAAATAGAAGATAATCCTACCATCTGTACAAGAAGTGTGTTGAGAAGATTGTTTCCTTTGCACACACTAGAACAGCTAAGAATAGGTAAGGTTGTCTTCCACAAGTAACACACTTTAAACTATTTTATATTTTCTTGGAAAGTGTTTTAACTGCAAACATTTATAACAAGCTTACTGACATTTTGTTCAAAATGAAATAAAGTCAAAAAATAAAAATGTCCAAATAGCTTTTTTTTTAAACTTTAAGAATATTTTGTTCACGTCTTTAAGTCACATACACAAAGCGAGAACTCATCGGTGACTGTCGTGAAGAAAAAATACATGACCTATTCGAGAAGGAAGCTAATTCAGATACCGTAGCGACTTCTTTGTGTTTGTTGCTTATTGTGTACTTCCAACTTGATGAATTCATCAAACAAACGATTTTTTGGCGGGTGTAATTGACTTCCATTCTGTTGAGATTGTGAACTTTTTCGCCAGGCTAAGTCAGTCAAATTAAACAGTTGTGCTTTGCAGTTAGACTTGTAAAAAAGGTGCTTTAAGTTCTCCAGAATAAGAAAACAGAATAGGGCGATTTGATAACAAATGATTACGACAAAATGTTTTTGAATGTTATCAAGTTTTTGGAAACTCGCAGGACCGGTGCCATTTAAGGATGAAACTAAAGTTTAGATTATTATCTATATTTGTGCTGTTTATTGGTGCATTTATCTATACCTTTTCAAGCTCAATTTGAAACAAATCAATTTCAATTTAAGATTTAACAAATTTGATTTAAGACATTATTTAAATCCTATCGGATAATGAGCTAACCTTTACCTATTCTTTACATTTAATCACTGCTCAAGAACTTTGAAAAAATCCTTCTATTGCAGTCATTATTCTAAATATCTATCTAATTGTCTGATTTCATTTAAATATAAATATATAGAATTAGTTGTATAATTAAAAGTGTAAACAATTTACTTGTTCACCAGTATATTGCACGATCATAAATAGGTTTTTTCCTTAGACTGTGACCATACCCTACAAGTTCTACTTGGACATGTTTGTTTTTACTGACGATGACTGTATTGTTATGTTTAAAACGAAAGTCATTCAACAAATAACGAAACTAATTAATCTAGACCTAATTTATTTAATGAATATAAAATTGTGACTATTTTTCATGTCCCATCGATCCCTTAAATTTTTGTCTGACTTTCAACTTTGACTTCAATTTTGGAACCAAGGTTACTGCAGCTTAAAGGGACTAAAGTTTGACAGATTAAAACACTGATTTTCCAAAAACCAATGGCAAAACCATATCTAAAAAAAAAGAACATTGCTACTACGCTTGTAATTGTTTGAGAACAAAAGAACACTAATCGATAACATTTGCCTTACCTTTTTGTTCTATTTTTGTGGCTGTAGAGTATAAAATAGTTATTTCAGTTTCAATATAATACATATGGTATCTGTTTCATCGATGATAGTTTATCTGTCAAACTTAACCAATGGTACCCTAAAGAATAAAGATCTGAAAAGTTGAAACTACTACATCTCAAGTTCATTTACACTTAATTCTTATTCATTCGTGTAAAGAAGTATCTATCCATGGATTGTGGTATTGGCACAATTGTTACTTCTTTTTTTTTAATCATCTGAGATTGTTTTTCCAACATTTGACTTACAAATTAATTTCTATTTATTAAATGTATGTAGTACAACTTTCCATAAGGTGGAGACACCGTTAACACTTGCTTATAATCGTTAATTTTACAGAGTGTTCTAAACTCAGTAGCTAAGAGTTTAGAACAACCTGTAGTAGTTAATTTTTGTATACCATGGCTTACTATAGTTTTTTGAAATGCGTGTCTTGATACATCTTGTTTATAAAGAACACGTACAAATAGTATAAACTAAGAAATGCCAACAGTTAACTGTAACGATAGTAAATGTTTTATATGTTTGTCCGACGGATGGAAGGCCGGTTGTATGTAAACAAAATATCAAGAAAACCACACTTCCGATTATTATGAAACTTTGCACATGGACATACCTTATAATTCCGTAAATCTCATTAGATTTTGGGCATAATCTAGTTAGCCAAAAGAGACGTTAACCTACATAGATTTAAAATTTTTAAATATTAAAAAAAATTTATTTTACACATTTTGCTTTAAATAAAAGTTGTTTGTAAATTAATTATACACAAGTTTTGTTTAAACTTTTTTTTTGATGCGATAAGTAATTACTGAGATATAACAATGGCCTGACAATAATTGATGTAACAATAGCGCCACTAATATCAATTATACAAAAAAATTGAGAAATAAAAGTTGTTGGAAATTATATTGTCAATAGCTTTTGTTTCAACCATTTTTCCTAAAAGGCAATCTCATTTTTGCTTTGTATCGACGTACTGACGTAGCGTAGTAGGTAGCGTTCGTACATCGGTTTTATATATTTTAGTAGAAATCTGATTAAATTTTGGGCATAATCAATCGAGGCAAAATGGCCGTTAACCTACATAGATTTTTAAATCTTAGAATATTTACAATAGTAGATTATTTTACTAGGAGTTAAACAATATAATTGTTGAACTTAAAAATTTGCTAGCGAGACGTTAGCCGAGACGGCAAATTAAGCGAAATAATTATATTTTTTAACTCCACGTAAAATATATTATTTTTTCTTCAAGCGTTTATTGCTAGTTTTTACGTGGTATTTTCAAATTTTTGAAATTCTCAAGTGTTATAGTGACGTTTTGTTCTCAACGAATCAAGTTGGTACTTTACTGTTACATTTATAATATAACATAACCGAGGTACCAACCTCTAAATAGTTGTGAAAACAAAACTGTTGCTTTTAATGTTTAGGCAGTAAAAAGCGTCTGCCAGTAGTTCAATAATATGCCGTTTCATTGTCGCTTGAAAAAAAAATATTTATTTTACACATTTTTTCATGTTTTTTTTTTACAACGTATCCATACTTCCACACGTTCTTTAAAGTTTATTTGTATCGAGGAGATGTGAAGTTTTACGAAAAACCTCTCCTAAAGTTATCCAGATAACCTATGTAGACAAACGATTTAATCCACTGTGTACAGTCACTGTATTGTAAATGAATTAAAAAAAAACAAGACAAGATTTGGTTCTGAAGTTATGTTTTCTTGTATGGCGACATCCATTACTTTTGCTTTTGGGATTTTATATTCATAATAAAGCGCCATATTAGAAACTAAATTTGTATCTAAACGTTCATGTTAATATATATTAGCGGTAATTTCAAATTTAATACATAAAACATAATGCTTGTTAGTAAAGATGGTTGGATAAAAATATCAAAGTGTATCTGAATCATTGATTATAGAAGGTTCTGATCTATTAATTTATAATGTAATCTCCGGAAAAGCAATGTATGCTTGTTTTCTAATATTTTTTTGTTTAATTGTTCATTACCCACTATTCTATATTTAGATGAAAATTTTTGTTTAACAAATTCATTCATTATTCAGTTTAAACCTCAGAAATTAATTTATTAAATCGAAGTTCTCTTGCGGTTCTCAAATTAAAACTTAATTAGGAAGAATTTGAAACAAACAACATTCTTGTAAAAGAGATTGAAAATACTACACTACAAAGTATTATCCCTTTTTTATTTTAATAACAACATCTTTCATTTTTTGGTACTTAATTTAATTAATTATCACAAAATTTCATTGTCCAAGTTTTTCTTTTGTAAAAACTCGAAACTTTCACATTGAAATGCTAAAAATAAATGCTAACTGCGAAACCGAATATGCCACGTGCTGTTTCAACATCTGAATATTTTTCTCTTATTGCTTTTATTTGTTGCGAACAAAACTTTTATACTGTTTTTGTCTGCAGGGTGTCTCTTCAGTACACGCCTTTGTTTAGAAGAACTTGAATGGTGCTACGACGGTGAGTGTTGGCGATTTAATTAAATTTTTTTAACACGTCACTTTAGATTATGCATTCGGTCGTTGTTTACCAACGACGGGAAGCATCGAGGATGACGATTTATATCGGTGAGTGTTTGCGTTTTAATTAGGGCCGACAATAATTTTCCATTTGCAGGTATGACCTGGAAAGAGACTCTTTGCATTCATTAAGTCGCGAATTACGAAGGCTGTTCGCTTTAGGGTACAGATGGAGTCACGCTTACACACAATGCACTCTTCAGGGAATGCTATTTTCAGCAAAAAACGAGTACGTAATGTCTGCAAATATCAAGTTTTTATTAATAAATGTATCTTCTCAGTATTACCTTTGACCCAAATTCCTGTTCGCACTTGGTCGATCAAGATTTAGAGGGTGCTTTGAAAGCTTTAGAAAGCGAAGATACCATCGATCCTGAGAAAGTAGCTATAGTTAAGTTTACACCCAGCGCTGAAAATCCGCACGCTGAATTTGCCGACGAAGTATATTATCCCCCTATCCAAAATCAAAGAGACATTGTTTTACCCCCTAACGCTGTTGATTGTAAGTATGAAAAAGTTATCGGATTTTTAAACGCTAACGATTTCTTTAGTGTTTGACATGCCAGATCCTTACACACAATATGAAGTTACAAAACGCGATTGGTTTCCTTCGATGCGACGACGCTCAGTTTCACCTTCTTATTTCAACGAACATTACAATACTCCTTCGGGGTTTCGCTTAGGCGAAGAATCTAGAGATGGTCTCGAATACATACCAAGTACTTACACTGATGAGATTTTAACTAATGATGTACCGTACGCTCCCACAACTGAATTAAGCGCAAACGATATTGAGCAATTTTTTCCAACCGTTAGTTTCATTAATAAATTTAAGCTGTCGGCCGACGATGTCCGTAAATTACTTTTACCCGAGAATTTACCTATATTACAAGCACTCCTGGAAGATTTTGACAATTATGAAAGCACGTACGATTTAGATCCGATCGAGTTGATCCAGCAAATTGAAGAAGAGAAATTGAAAGAAGAGTCTGAATCTCCGGAACGTTTTTCTTTAATGTACAATACTCCTGAAAGATTCAGAGCTGGTTGGGAAAGTAAAGATCTTCAGCAAGACGTAGATTTGCCAGAATCAAGAGTGTACTTTGATGAAAGAGAAGAAGACGACGACTATGACAAACGCAACTACGGAAGCGGAGAACGTACTGAGCCGGAAATATTTCGGGAATTAAAACAAATTCATGAAAAATACGGACAAGATTATCCGACAACGGAAGTTATTCATCAACGAGATGGAGGTTTGGTGCGAAAATTGAATGATGAAAATTATCGAGGGCAGTCTGGAGTTTATACGGAAGGTGGTGTTGTTTACGTACCGGATTCACAAATTATAGGTAAATGCATTGATTTTTTTGTTTGGTTTTTGATTTATATTTAGAGTCTGTAGGAGATACAAGAACTGACACTGAGGATTCTCTGAACAACGATTTGGACGATTTATTAAAACGATACAATTATGGTTTTAAGAGGCCCGAGAGGTTGGATGTGAAAAAACCTGGACCGCCGTTTGATACGCCGCAAATTATCGACTCCCAAGCACATTCTGGTAAGAATTTTTATTTATTTTATATTATTGAAGCTTCATAGAGGTATTTGGAGTTATCTATGGAATTTACTGGGCTGTCTACGCAAGGTTTGAATTTTATTTTGGAACAAGTATAGAGTGAACCGTTTTCGTTATGGACAGGGGGCGTTTTAATTGTATTGGCGACGTAGGCAATAAAAAATTTTGCCGCTCCCTACCCTTGACTTTTCACAAAAAATTAAATATATGATTTTTAACTTTCATTTGATAATTTTGGTATATTTTTCTAGTCAAGTTTTATTTCTTTAATCCTAAGTCACACTAAAAAAGTTTATGTATTTCTTTTTTACTACTTTTTTATTCGACAACGCAATTGCAAACAAATTCAAGAAAATTAAAAAATATTTTATTTGTATTACTTCACATGGTTTATCTGTCTAGTGACAACATAATATAACCAAAATATTAATATTTAAAAAGAACAAAGAAAACCATAAAATAAACATAAAGGTAACGTTAATAACATAACTATTTGCGCACTTTTAATTTAGAAAATGTTCTTATAATATTATTAATGTCTAAGGAATTGCATAGTTAATGCTAAATAGAAATCATAACTAAGTGTTGTTATATCTGTCCTAAGAAAATTCTTGACTAATTTCAATTTTAAGAAGCTTCTTTTGCCGCAACATTCTCAACAGGACACTGACATTTGGTACAAAATTTACTATACTATATATAATTAAATCCCCTTATACCGTTAAGTGTTTGGTAAACATAACAATTGTTCTTTAACATAATTAAACAAAATAATACTTAAATATTGTTCATTGTCTTAATTTGAGTTTTATTCTACACATTCTTGTTTTCACTTTTGCCTTTATTTGCTTCACGATATTTTACTCACATTTTTTTTTTTTTTTTGTACACAAACTTCTTTCACTCTTTTTATTTGTTATTAATACTCTGGCTTCTTGCCACGTTGTACTTCTATGTTTTAGAATTGTAGTCTATGCTTTATTCCATGTTTCCTGTGGTCTTCCTCTTTTCCTTTTGTTAGGAACTTTTGTTTCACATACTTTCTTTACTTGCCAATTTTTTCTAATCTTTGAAAGTGTCCCCACCAGCTAAGTTGACTCTGTTCAATATATTCGTGTATCGTCCCTATTCCTATTGAGTTATTCTTTATGTGATCCATCAGTGACATTCCCGTCATCCTTCTAAAGTACTTCATCTGCACTGCTTGAATGTTACTTCTTGTTTTTGTCGTTGTTATCCATGTGTAGTATCCATAAATAAGAATTGGTCGGTAGATTGTTTTGAAGACATTTATTTTAGTTTGTCGAGTTACTTCTCTTTTATCGATGAAACTTCCTCTCATGGCATAGTATAATCTGTTTGTTTTTTCTATTGTTTTGTTAATGTCTATTTTCTGCTTTCCTGCTTCTTCAATTGTGACACCTACGTATTCAAACTGTTCCACTTGTTCTATAATTGTTTCATCAATTCTGATATTAATTGGTCTTGGTCTCATTACTTTTAGGTTTAATTTTTATCCATGTTCTTCTAAGACTTCTTTCCATACGTTTAAGTTATATTGTAGTTCTTTTTTGTTTTAAGCCAATGCGCACTTAGTTATCTCTACTTTTGAAGTTGTATATATCCCAATGTTAGCTTTTTAACTCTTCTGTTGCACTCTTTTATGATATTGTTTATAAATACTGTGAACGTACAGGGCTTATGGTTTCTCTTTGCCGTAGTTTTTCTTTCGTTTCAAAACTTTTAGACATTGCATTATTAATAACTACGTAATTCACATTTCTCTTGTATAAACTCTGAATGGTCGTTATTAAGTTATTGCTGACTCTTTTTCTAGCTAAGCTCTTCCATATCCTTTTCCTGTTGACTCTATCAAACGCTTGTTGCAAGTCGATAAATGCAAGGCATAGTTCCTTGTTGTATGTAGCATAGTGTTTTATATATAATTTCTTTAATGGTAAATATATGGTGTTGAGCACTATGTCGTTTTCTGAATCCGCTTTGAGATCCAGACAACGTTATATTTATTTTTTCATACAATCTTTTACATAGTATTATTTCTTATATTTTCATTGGTATGCTTAATAAAGTTATTCCTCTATAATTTGCACTCACTTTTGTCTCTTCTTTTATATATCGGTAAGATTAAACCAATTTCTCAGTCTTTCAGTATAACCTTATCTTTCCAGAGTTTATTAAAAATGTTTAGTAATAGTTTTTCTCTATCTTCTCTCATATGTTTTATCATATCTGTTCTTATTTTGTCAATTCTAGGTGCCCTTTTTCTGGTTTTTGTATTATTGAGTGCTTCTTTTAGTTTTTCTAGTTTTATTTCGTCTTTACTGTCTTTTGTTCCTTTACTAATTATTTGTTTTATTATGTATCTCTTTTGTTCGCTCTGTTAGATTTTTTTACTTTCATATCTTTCTTTAGATTAAGAAGTGATTCAAAGTGTTCTCTCCATCTCTCTATTATTATTGCTTCTTCTTCAGTTATTATGGCGCCTATTTTCTCCATCTGTTCTCCAAAATCCTTCCATGCGTTTTTTTTCCTCGACTATTAATTTCTTGACTCTAATCCTTTGCTCTTTGGATAAAATACTAATAAAGTTAGAAAGTATGAAAAAAGAGGACATCAAGTCAGAAGTTCAAAATGCAAGAGCAGAGATAACAGCGAATAATGAGGCAATCAAAAAATATGGTAAACAAATTAGGAAGTTTAAAGAAAATCAATTAAAAAATATAAATAGTGGGAAAAAGAAAATAATATTTACAAAGAGAAATTCATAACCTCAAATCGCAAGTAGAGAAGCAAAGAGAGACAAGAAGATAAACAATTTAATTATAAAGGGATGGAAATTAACTGATACGAAAAATCCGGAGACAGATGTATAGAAATTCATACAAGAAAAGTTACAAGTAATGGTGGGAGTAAAGGAAGCGTTCAAAGTTAGTAAAAATGAAGAAAGAGCAATGGTGGTGGTAAAATGGCGTCCTTTAAGGAAAAGTTAAAAATTATGGAAAATAAATGGAAACTAAGAAGAAGAATCTACATATATATAGAAAGTGACCTTACAAAAGAAGAGCATATAATTCAGATAGCCATAAAATCAGTAGCTGGGAAAGAAAAGGAAAACGGCAAGAGAATAAAAATAGGATACAGAAGACGGATGAAAGCTAATAGGGAAAAAAGAGGAAAAATGGGGTTTCTAAAAACAAAACAATTAACACAGAAAAATAAAATTGTGGAAACGGAGACGACTAGACGTGAACAAGGATATGAAAAATTAGAAAATGGAAAACGAAAAACAATAGAAAAAACAGAATTAATGATCGGATCTTGGAATGTCAGAGGACTAAATAGAGAAGGAAAACTACACCAGCTGGTAAGAGAAGCACATACATACAAAACTGATATTCTGGAAATACAAGAAACAAATATTAGAGGGGAAATAAACACGAAAATACCAATATACATGGTTAAACGGAGGGGGAGAGGAAAGCAGATTTGGAACAAGGTTCTTGATACAGGAAGGAATAAGACAAAGAATAATAGGATGGGAAAAAATAAGTGAAAGAATAAGTATGCTAAGAATAAGAGGTAAACATAGAAAAATAAGCATCATTAATACATGCACCTACAAAAGCAGCAAAAGAAGAACAAAAAGAGGAATTCTATGAAGACTTTGATGTTAAAATACCAAAATTTGATACAAAAATAAAATATGAGATCAAAGCGAACAAATTGAAAAGGAAGAGGAGTAACAAAACAAATAAAAATGGGAGAAGACTTATAAATTTCTCAGCAAGGAACAACTTGATAAATAAAAGCACAACAATCAAGAGAAAAACATATAGTATAAAGAAACATGGTGAGCATCAAGCGGAAAATACAGAAGCCAGATAGATCATGTGTTAGTACCAAAAAAATAGACTTACACAATAAAAAACGTAAGGTCACGTAGAGGTGCGAAAATTGGATCAGACCATTTCCTAAATAAAATCTGGGTTAAGGAATGCAAACCAATGTATGAAACTAAGAGCCGAGAAACAAAGATGAAAATAACAAAAACCATAGTGAGGGGAAAAACACTAGAAAAATTTTAGAAAAAAAAAATTAGAAAAGAAATTATCAGAGACCAGTGACAAAGGGAGCATTGAAGAAGTCCATTCTTTCTTTCTGAAAGAAATGATGTTAAAAAGCAAAAAGATCATAGAATATAAAAAACCTCATGACATGAAAAAAATATGGTTTGATAAAGAATGTGAGAAGGCAGTTGAGGAAGGAAGAAAGGTAAAAATACAATGACTACAACATCCCTCAAAAGAAATAGAACGCAGATACAAGGACAAAAGAAACAAAATAAAAAAATATGCAGGGGAAGAAGAGAGAACAGAAAAATAAAGAAATAGAAAGAATACAACAACAACAAAATTACGAATAAAAAGTTATTTTATAATTGTTTAAAACGCCAAAAGAGGGGTAATCAAGAAAATATACTGGGATTAAAAAACGAGAAACTTAATTAAAAGGATATGGCTAACAAAAGAAATGCCAAAAAAATGGGAGTTGGCGGAAATATGCCCAAATTTAAAAAAGGAAAAAAAAGAAGCATAAAACTATAGGCCAATATCGCTATTAAACACAGCGTAGCATCACTACTAACAGAAAGAATCAGAGAAGAATTGAAAAACAAAATAGGAGCATATCAAGCTGGTTTCACATAGAGTAAATCGACCATTGACCAAATTTTTATAATTAGGCAAATACACGAAAAGTGTAAAGATAAAAATATAGCAATACATGTAGTGCTGATAGATTTAAAGCAAGCTTTTAAGAGTCTACGTATTTATGAGTAGAACTAAATAGTGAAGAAAACCAGGTACAAGAAGTTAATAAAAGAGTTTTAAGTGCATCAAAATGTGCGGATACTCTAATGGATATACTAACAGACAAACATGTGAAAAGAGAGACAAAGTTAAACTTGTATAAAACAATAGTAAAAAAAGTGCTACTGTATGGAAGTGAGACGTAGGTAATAACAAAACAAATAGAAAACAAAGTTAGGATGTGGGAGAGGAGAATGTTACGTCGAATTTTAGGAGGAGTAGAAGAAGGGCAAAAATGGAGACAAAGAACGAATAAGGAACTTAAAGAACTTGGGAAACAGACTTACGTGGGAGGTCCCCCAGGTGATGCGCTCCGAATTGATCCAAGTAATTTTTTATCGAAAGACCTTCCCTAAAACTAACTTATAATTAACATTAGCACGCAACGCTTAATAATTTGGTCAGCGCGATTTTTTGAATTTTTGCAAAATGCAAATTTGGAAAAATCCTTATCGGAAATAACCCACGAAAAATCAACTTTCCAAGGGTCCCCCTTTGCAAATATTTCAAAATTTTATTTTTCTCTAATGTCATATTTCGACTCATGAAGTCAGATACAGAACTATAGATACTTCTAATGCATGTACATGTCGTAAATAAAGTCATATTGGTACTTGAGGACTATCCCTGCTTTGTTTACATTGGCGATGACGTTCTGTGTAAACATATTCAAAAAATCGCGCTGACCAAATTATTAAGCGTTGCGTGCTAATGTTAATTATAAGTTAGTTTTAGAGGAAGGTCTTTCGATAAAAAATTACTTGGGTCAATTCGGAGCGCATCACCGCGGGTCGTTAGCGACAAGGATAAAACAAAACATTTTAAGGTGGCTGGGACATATCATGCGTACTACAACAATAGGCAGAAGGCAAAAGAAGAAAAAGACGCCTAAAGAAAACATGGTGGCAACAATTAGAGGTAGACCTACATGAGTCAAATATTGTGAACTGGAAAATAGAATGTATGGACAAAAAGAAATGGGAAAGAATAATTTAAGTCATAGGCCATCCAGGTCTCTAGAGCTGTTATACACTGTGTCCGAGATAAGGAGGGCCACTATAGGGGTCTTGAAAACGGTAAGAGATACAGATTTGATTAAATGGGAGAAAAGTTGCGCAATCAAATGTCTAAGAAAATGGCGTTTAGTAATCTCCGAAATTTTTTTTAGTTTTTGAGATTTGTGAAAAAATTAGATTGTTTGATTAGACGAACTATTTTTTTCTGACGTCAATGTTTGACCTAGAACAAAACCAATGGCACTTCTCACAGCAACTTTTTATGGTCTTTAACATGGCATTATCAGTTTTTTTAATCCGACGTTTTGTCTTTGCGGAACTATCATCAACTTCTTTTTTTTAAATACTGTTTAAATGTTTTGATATCAGATTATAAAAACCCTTCTTATTTTACTGTGTAAAGGTTCGTAATAGGAATTTTCTTGATGAAGGCCGAAAAACAGACTAAAACGCAATTAAACCATAAAGTGTTATACATCATTGAATTCCAAATAAGAAGGGGGTTCATAATTTAATATCAAAACATATGGGCCGTATTTAAAAAAGAGAAGTTGATGATGGTTCCGCAAAGACGAAACGTCGGATTAAAACAACTGACAATGCCACGGTAAAGACCATAAAAAATTGCTGTAGAGAAATGTTATTAAGTGTCATTGTTTTAGGTCAAATATTAACGTCAGAAAAAAATAGTTCGTATAATCAAAAAATCCAATTTTTTCACAAATCTCAAAAACTAAACAAATTTTTGGAGATTTCTAAACGCCATTTTCTTAGGCGATTGATTGCGCAACTTTTGTCCCATTTAATAAAATTTGTATCTCTTACCGTTTCCAAGACCCCCATAGTGGCCTCTTTTATCTCGGACACAGTGTCTCTTTCCTCTTTGTAAACTTTGTAATTTGCTTATGTCATATAAGTTGTTGGATTGTTGTTTCAAAAAAATTAGTTCCACAATCTATTAAATGAAGGAAGAACTAGATTTTATATTTATCTTTAGAATCTTGGATTGGTCCACCCTTGCATTCATATGAAAATCGTCTTCTTTTTATTTTACTCTATACCTTAGTATAGTTTCTTTAAATTTGGAAGAAACGTCTATTTCAGTTGTTAATTTGGTCGACTCATCTAAGATTTCGTTAAAAAAACTTTTCGGATAAAATATTTTTAAATAAACTTTTTGTATTTTTTAATAATAAAATAGACGTTTGTAAAAGTTCGCTGACTGTGTTTATATGGCTTAAAATTTTGCACCAAATTACTACAGAACATAAAAATTTAAATTGTTTAATTTGGGTCAACAATCAAAAGGCTTCTTCTCTTATTGTTAGTATCTTCATCAATTTTTAAAAGAACATAATACTCGTACAATAACCCAGCGAAAAGTTGAGGATGAAAAAAGTAAATACAACTTATGAATTATATTTAAAAAAAATTTCTAGTTTTCAGAGATGATTTTGCCATGTCGTTAACTAGCAGGTTTGATGAATGATTGCTACACGGCACATAAATAGCACAAAGATTTAGATTACAAATTCTGGATTGAACCCTAGCATGTTCACCACGCATGTTAGAGCCATTGTCATAATCCTAATTTATCTAGTTTCTCTAGTAAAACGTTTGTTAAACTTGAACTTGTTTACTTCAGAGGTAATATGGTTTTGAATAGTATCAGCTAATAAGTCTATAATTTTATTTTGAATATTTTTTCCTAAATATTCTAGTTTAATTCTAATTAGTTTTTGTATGATTCTTCACTCTTGTTATGTGTTGTTTCATTATAGGATCAAATTCTCCTAGCAACGGCACTAACTTTAAAAAATCTCCATTATTATGTACATATTTTATAATGGAAAAGATTCCTTGTAAAACACTATTCCAATATTAGTTTTCTGCATTTGTTACTCTTTGAGCTTTTGAATCAATAGTTTGGTTTTGTTGAAATTTTTTTGTTAAATTCCATCCATTACTTTTTCCACATTTTTTCAATTACCGTATCCTTTTTGTGCCAAACTAGATAATCTTGAATTAAACTTCCCTTTGTAATAAAATGGAGAAAATTTTCGTCCACTTGCATTTGTCGAATAATCAAAATGTTGCTTAATTTTTGGTGGTGCTTCTCTTAATCTCAGAGGCCAATTAGCAGGATCAGAACTTAAAAGTGGTGAAGTTTTGGGTTGAGTAAATGAAATTTTGTCTTGGTTAGAATTTACATGTGTGTTGGTGTTTTCTTCCTTGTCAACAACCACGTCAGTGCTAGTGTTTAGTTGCAGAGGAGAAACTTCCATAATTTCTTATTTGCTTTCATCTGTGCTTGTTGACGGTGTAGGTGAGTTTTCCCTAAATTTTAAAAAACGTAACAGATATTTTGCTACAGCTTCTTTCACTAATTTCTTTCTTTTGCATTGAGAGCCAGAAAACCGTTTTCTATTACCGGACATTTTCTGTTACACAATCTGTCTAATTTAAGAAAAAATATGTAATGGCATGTGAAGGGCACTTGACTTTTTCGATTGAAAGAAAAATCGAGTTTTTATATTAGCATTTTTCTACAGTTTATAATTTGAACCCAATGTTGGGTTCTTGCGCGGTCGGAAAATTTATCTTAAAATTATTAATTAATTATTATCAAAACGTTGTTCTTAGTTGCTGGTGTAATGAAAAAAATATACAAGGTGTTTCAAAAAAAGGTGGCCCTGTCGCTAGGATAAGTAGAAAACTAAAAAATAATTAAGGTTTGCTTAGTAAAAAAATTTAGTAACGCCATCCGTATGGCTCACTCAAGATAAATGGCGGGTTCACGAAAGTTGACAAGGCAACAGTATTTTTATATAAGCAAGACATTTTCTTGACTGAGGTAACGACAGGCAACTGTGGCAACTTCAACAACTGAAGCAGAAATAGTCGCAGCAAATAAAACAGTCAAGGAAGCAATCTGGTTGTTAGACAAATTTTAACACGCAAAAACGTTCCAGTTATCCAAGTTGACAACTCAGCAGCAGTGCGACTGGCCCAGAACTTAGAGATTTATCGAAAAACAAAACATCTCTATCAAGCAGTTCTTCACCAGAGAAAAAGTGACAGATGGAAAACTTGGTGTTTATCAAATCTCTACGGAACATCAATTAGTTGATGTTGTGACAAAACCATTGTTAAAAACACGACTAAATATACCTATAACTGAAAATGGGACTTGAATGAGACTCAAAAAAACCTGTGGAGAATACTACAACTGTCTATTAGAAATTAATTCACTTCATTTTATAAAGTGTTTATATGTTCTTTGTTATAGTAACAACTGTTTTCATTTTTGTTTTTTTTTAATTCATCATAGTTTGGACAATTATAGAGTGAGCTGGGACTTTTCTATAAACTAATTATTATTCTTCAAGTATTCAATATAAAAAAAATAACGTTACTTGTCTAATAGTGTCACGCTTTATCGCAAACAAATTAACAATAATAATAATCTCACTTACGTTAGTTGTATTGTTACTAACAAAAATTAGTGAAATTTTGATTACTTGGAGTCTTGCGAATATAATATAATAATTCCCATTCGATAATGAAATTGTGTACTCGCTGATACGGGTTATCGCGTCCTCAGGCGCGTTACGAAATAACTTGACCACACGTAGATTTGCGAAATACATTTATTTCAATCTACAGTAAAAGCTACAATAAAACAAATATTAATTGAAGAAAAATTAAAATAAAAGACTTACGGTTAAGTAATAACCCTCACAAAAACAACTTAAATTGATATTATGGACAATTTGATATTAAGAAAACTGTTGCGAATAAATGCAATATAATCCGTCAACGACGGTTTCGTTTTCAAAAATGATCCCCACTCAGCAATTTATCAATTGCTAATCCATAAACGCACAAATTCGTTACACACCCCCCTGCCGAGAGTAAGACCCCAATCATAAATTTATCAAAAATTGAAAACAATAATAATGGTTTGTTTCTGTTACTAAACTGAAATTTATAGAAATTAAGTAATCAACATTTCTTTCAACCAACAACATTAAATAAAGACAAAATAGCATACAGTCATCATTCGTATCACATTCATTCAACCAATCGTACTTACTGTTCATTACTTACAGGTTTCAAGTCTTTAATATGACAATTTCCTAAAATTTTCCATCTTCAGTAACTAATTCGTAAGTTACCGGTCCAGTAACTTTTTATAAGGCATTTGATGTATTTCGGGGCTAATTTACGAGCAAAATGCCGAGAAGCATCAGAAACAGTGAAATTTCTCCTCCACACAAAATCACCTTTTGAAAACTTAAGAGGACGTTTTCGTAGGTTATAATGTTTAGCATTTTTTCATAAGCTAAGTGTAACCGCTGAACTACGTCACGATAAATTAAAGATAAATTATTCATATCGTGTACTAATTTTTCACGATTATTCAATTTTAATTGATCTTCACGAAAGTTTTTGAGGCGACCATAATATTCACCCGAAATTGGAACGGTTCGCCCATAATTAAGAAACGACGGCGTAAATCCGGTTACCTCGTGAACCGCATTTCTTAATGCATGCGCGATTTTATAAATTTCATTATCCCAAGTATTGTGGTGTTCTTTAACATACGATCGGATAGCAGTACCAATAACTCGGTTAACCCGTTCTACAAAGTTAACTTGGGGATGATAAACAGCGTTGTACCACACATGTGAAATTTCATAAGTTTTCATTAATTTTTGAATTGTGAACTGGTAAATTGTGGACCATTATCTACCATGCAAATTTGAGGCACACCAAATATCAGGAAAATATCATTCTCTAGAAAATTAACTATTGCTTTGGCAGTTGCCTTACGTACAGCACGAACTAAAACAAATTTAGTCAACCAATCACACATTACTATTAACGAAGTATTGCCTTGCTTAGAACGTGGAAAAGGACCCATAATGTCTACTGAAATACACTGAAACGGATATGAAACCTTTTTTCTTTTCCCATAAAACCACAACGCGAGAATTGAGATGCTTTGCTTGCACCACATACTTGGCAACTTCTAACATATCGCCCAACATCAGTTCTCATTTTAGGCCAGTAATACTTTTCACACAGTTTTGTGAAAGTTTTATAAGTACCTAAATGTGCTGAAGTAGGTTCGTCGTGTGCTTGACGCATAAGATCTTCGCGTTTCGATTTAGGTACTAACTGTTTCCATTCAATAAGGTTAGAAATGAGGTTGTGACGATTTGGAACATATTTATAGACAGATTCATCTTCACATCGCCAATCTGGATATTTTTGAGGATGGTTTCTTATATTTTCCAACATTTTCAAATAAAAACGGTCAAATTCAAAATTATCTAAATTAAGATTGGCAATTTCTAAAGGTGCTCTAGATAAAGTGTCTGGTACAATATTTTCTTTTCCTTTTCTATGTCTTATAGTGAAATTGTATTGAGACATTTTTACACTCCACCTAGCTAATCTTCCTGTCGGTTCCTTCATCTTAGTTAACCAAAGCAATGAGTAGTGATCGGTTGTGACAAAAAATCTGTTCCTTCAATGTAACATCTAAACTTCTCAACACCGAATAATACAGCTAAACATTCTCTCTCTGTCACTGAATAGTTTCTTTCGGCTTTATTTAGGGTCCTTGAAGCGTAAGCAATTACTCGTTCATGTTCTTCTTCGCCTTGAGTTAAAACGCAAGCTACGCCATAATTTGAGGCGTCGCATTGTAAATTAAACGGTTGATTGAAATTTGGACTACTTAAAATAGGAGCGGTAGAAAGTTGAGATTTTAAGCAATTGAAAGCATTTTCTGCATCTTTATTCCAACTAATATTTTTACTTTTTGTCTGCCTTTAGTTAAATCAGTAAGAGGAGCGGAAACTGTGGCAAAGTTGTCAACAAACCGTCTGTACCAACCAGCCATTCCTAAGAAACGTTTTAGTTCTTTAGTAGTTTTGGGTCTAGGAAAGTCTGTAATTGCTTTTACTTTTCGGGGTCTGTCCGAAGTCCATATTTGTCGACTACAAAACCTAAATATAAAAGACTAGGTTTGCAGAACTCGCATTTCTCATAATTTATAGTCAAACCACTATTTTTTAATCGATCGTAAATTGCGTTTAACGAATTAATATGTTCATCAAAATCAGATGAAACTAAAATTATGTCATCTAAATAACAAAACAAATTTTCACCAATTAAAGAGCCAAATAAGGAATCCATTAATCTTTGCTGAGTAGCTGGAGCATTTGCTATACCAAATGGCATAACCGTATACTCAAATAGACCACGTTTGGGAACAGTAAATGCTGTCTTTTCACACGAATCGGGATGAAGAGGCACTTGATAAAATGCTTGTTTTAAATCAATCGAGGATAAATAACGAGCATCGCGAAGCTTATCTAAAATGCTGTTCAACATGGGAAGTGGATACGCGTCTTTTTAGTAAGAATATTTAATTTTCTGCCATCAAAACACAATCGATAACTACCATCTTTTTTTTTAACTAAAATCATAGGGGAACTCCAAGGAGAAGTAGATGGACGGACAATTCCCATTTCTATCATTTTATTTAACTCGGAATCTGCGTGAATTTGCATTGCAGGCGACAAAGGAAAATAACGCTGTTTAATAGGTTTTGCGTCTCCTACGTCAATAAAATGCATTACTTGACTAGTACGACCTAAGACAGGACCAGCTAATTCTTTAAATTTTTGCGTGACAGAATCTAGAATTTGTTTTTGTTTAAAATTCAGTTCTGAATAACTTTGAACTTTTGGTGAATTAGAAATTTGTGAAACTTGAAAGTAATCTTTAGAAAAATTTGTTTTTATTCCAAATGTATATAGAACGTCTGCTCCTAAAATTAACGTAGTTTCAATGCTGTCGGAAACTATCACGGATATAATTTTACAAACACCATCGATAGTAATTGGTAAGTCTACTATCCCTAAAATGTTTTGTAGTTTTCCATCTGCAGTAGTTAATGAATATTCAGAAGAAGGATTTGACAAAGTTAATTGTAATTTCTTTATAAGAAAACAACCATTTGCACCCAAAATACTTTTATTTGCGCCTGTATCAAAAAGAGCTTCTATTTTTTCACCCCCTATACTTAAACAAATGTAAGGACGATTGTCTTTGTTTTTATGAATAAAACTCGACGCAACAACGTAGGTTTTGTAAAACTTCTTACAGTTTTTAACCAAGAACTCCAAGAAGTGTCTTCAGCCTTAGAATTAATAAACGACGGAAGTGATCGGCTGAAACTAAACTTCCGTAATACTAGTTTTTTCTGACATTTTGGGCAGTTGGAGTAATAAGAATCCGCATGTCCACAAACAAAGCAAAAATTTTCAAACTTTGAGAACAAGTATGAAAAGAATGGCCTGTTTTACGACAGTTAAAACAAATTGTATTAGGTTGAGCCCTATTTCCGGTTGGTGGAATTTTATTTGTACAAGAAGATGTGCTGACTTGATTTTTGTGTGACTGGGGTTTGTACATGAGGTCCGGTTCTAATTTAAAAGATTGCTCAGGTTTATGATTGCGATAGCGTACGTTTTGTAATCGAGTTTCCTCAAGTCGCTTACAAAGTTTTTGTAAATGATCAATATCGTTAACATCTACCAAAGATAACTGAGTAGCGTAATAAGGTTGTAAATTTCGCGTAATATAGATGACTTGTTTTGGTTCGGAAGGTCGATCAATTAATCGTTCAAATAGATTAAGCATAGAAGCTATAAAAATTGATGGTTTTTCGTCTTGCCCTTGTTTGCGTCTCTTAATTTCGTCCCAAAGTTCTTCGTCAAAGTTACTCGGAAGAAAATCGTACCTTAATTTTTCAACTAAGTCGTCCCAGTTACTGATGCGAGATTTTACAGCTCGAAACCAAATTAAACCTTGCCCAGAAAATAAATCTACAGCACTATCAAACAATTGCTGTTTAGAAACATGTCTAGCAATACGCAACTCTTCGACACGCTGTAAGAACGAATTTATACCAAAATTGTAGTATCTCCCGAAAATGTAAGTCCCCATTTACAAACTGGAATTGTCTTAGATTTAGAATAAATATCTTCACTATTAATTTTACTGCTAAGATGAAGTCTGTCTAATTCTTGTTGCAACGTTTGGATACGACGCTGAGTATGAAAATCATCCTCAGGCATTCGACTATTTAAAGAATCATGATTAGGATTACATTCATTTAAATTTTGATTTGGACCACTAAAAGACACACGCGCGCCAATTCTAGTAGAACTAGCACCCGGAATATCATCAGATGACTCGTTTTGATTTTCTACTAATTGATTGTCTACCGTACTAACCGGATAAGATTGCATATTTTCAAAAGAATTTCCAATTGTGTCAATTAAGTCTAAGCAACGAGAAACAAACATGCTATGCTGTTTTTGAAATGATTCTTCAGGTTTTAATCTATCTAATCTACCAAACAAATGCACTAACCGAGTGTTAAGTCTAGAAAAAGATGGAGGAGATGGATTTGTAACAAATTCGTTAACTAAACCTTCTAATTCAGTTATTTTTGCCGCACAAACATCAAGTTCAATTTTCATATCGTAATTGATAGGCTCGTAAGAGCTGATTAAAGATGAATTTAATTTTTCTAATGCTAATCTAGATCGCAACAATTTTCTTTTTGATCAACAGATAATGAACATGAATCTATATTACGAAACCGTAATTCCTCATTTAGTTCGTCCGATTTTAAAGCATTTACATTCATGATTTAAGAATAGATTATTAACTTATAATTATTAATAAAGAAAAAATTAATAGCGATTAGACATCGTTACGTGCACGTGTCCCACCAGGGTACCAAATAATTTGTCACGCTTTATCGCAAACAAATTAACAATAATAATAATCTCACTTACGTTAGTTGTATTGTTACTAACAAAAATTAGTGAAATTTTGATTACTTGGAGTCTTGCGAATATAATATAATAATTCCCATTCGATAATGAAATTGTGTACTCGCTGATACGGGTTATCGCGTCCTCAGGCGCGTTACGAAATAACTTGACCACACGTAGATTTGCGAAATACATTTATTTCCAATCTACAGTAAAAGCTACAATAAAACAAATATTAATTGAAGAAAATTAAAATAAAAGACTTACGGTTAAGTAATAACCCTCACAAAAACAACTTAAATTGATATTATGGACAATTTGATATTAAGAAAACTGTTGCGAATAAATGCAATATAATCCGTCAACGACGGTTTCGTTTTCAAAAATGATCCCCACTCAGCAATTTATCAATTGCTAATCCATAAACGCACAAATTCGTTACAATAGTAAAGAAAACTATAACAAAAAAATGTACAAAAATATAAATAAATATAATATAAAGTTTTGAATGCAATTTATATTTCTTACATTTAGAAAATTCTTTTGATTTTGCATGTGACTGGGATCATTAACTTTGTGTCAAATTTCACTTTGGTGTCATATTACGCAACGTCACAAATTATTATCATTTTATGACCTCAAATCGACACTTATGCGCAACTGGCATCCTAGTACTATCGCCGAATCAAGACTCCCTTCCCCTGAGCGATCTTAGCCTGAACATGCCTGTCTACAAAGGAAGTTTAAATTACGGACTACTACTTAGTTTTGACACTCAAACTTCTTGTCAAAAATGTTCCAAAACTTGCACACATTTTTTTTTTGATTATGCAAAGGTAATCACTCTAATTGAGATTATTAATTCTGTGTCAAATTTCACTTTCGGTGTCATAATCATTAACCATTTATGACTTTAAATGTACACTTACGCGCAACTGGCATCCCAGTACTATCGTCGAAGCAACCGGGCTTCCCCTAGCAATCTTAGCTTAACTCTAAGCCTGAACATAACCGTCTTCAAAGGAAATTTAAATTTCAGACTACCTCTGGTTCGACATTTAACTTTCTTGTCAAAAGTGTTCCAAAACTTTCATTAATTTTTTTTTTGACTTTGCAAAGGTAATAACTCTAATTGAGATCATTAATTCTGTGTCAATTTTCACTTTCGGTGTTATAATCATTAACCTTTTATGACCTAAAATCTACACTTTTGCGCAACTGGCAACCTAGTACTATTGCCGAAACAAGGGTCCCCCCTGTGCGATCTTAACCTGAACATGCCCGTCGACAAGAGAAATTCAAATTACAGACTACTACTTGGTTTGATATTCAAACTTCTTGTCAAAGGTGTTCCAAAACTTGCACAAATTTTTTTTTTGATTATGCAAAGGTAATGACTCTAATTGAGATTATTAATTTTGTGTCAAATTTCACTTTCGGTGTCATAATCATTATCCTTTTATGACTTTAAATGTACACTTACGCGCAACTGGCATCCCAGTACTATCGCCGAAGCAACCGGACCTCTCCCTAGCAATCTTGGCTTAACTCTAAGCCTGAACATGCCCGGCTTCAAAGGAAATTCAAATTTCAGACTACCTCTTGGTTCGACATTTAACTTTCTTGTCAAAAGTGTTCCAAAACTTTCACTAATTTTTTTTTTACTTTGCAAAGGTAATAACCCTAATTGAGATCATTAATTCTGTGTCAAATTTCACTTTTGGTGTTATAATCATTAACCTTTTATGACCTCAAATGTACACTTATGCGCAACTGGCACCCCAGTAGTATTGCTGAAGCAACCGGGTTTCTCCCTAGCGATCTTATCTCAACTCTAAACCTGAACATCTCCGTCTACAAAGGAAATTCAAATTACAGACTACTACTTGGTTCGACATTCAACTTTCTTGCCAAAAGGATTTCATAACTTGCATTAATGATACTTTCTTATTTTGCAAATATTATAACCCTAAATGAAATCATTAATTTTGTGTCAAATTTCACTTTCGGTGTCATATTACGTTTACGAACGAAATTTAAGTTACAGACTACCACTATGCGCAAAAATCAAATTTTCTATCAAAACTGGTCCAGAACTGCCAAAATGATTACAAAAATTATATTTTCGGTTTATTTAATTTTTTTATCGTAAATGTATACCTACATGTAAACGGCATTAAAATTGAAATACAAATTAAAGAGTTATGCAAGGTAGTAATTAACATTAACTACAAAAAATACAATTAGCGCCTACGGTGGAATAAATAGGAAAAATGGTATCTTGGTAGAAAAATGTAATACAAAATAAATATGCGTCTGTTTTTTGAGCTTTTTTTACACCTTAATTGAAAATTTTTATTGAATCAAATACATTTCTTTTTTTAATGTTTCTGAACTTTTGCACTAATACATTAGAAACTTTTATTTATTTAATGATGTTTTGCACTTAAATTGATAAAGTTATCAACTTTTAATGCGCTGCCTATAAAAACTCCGAGAAATGGCTAACAAATTCAGCTATAAATTCTTTTTAAATCCTTCCGAAGTTTATTATCCTTATTATGTTTGTACCATTTTTCAAGTTCCTAGTTATAGTTTTTTTATTTTTTCTATTTTTAGAGGTGTTACCGTCATCAATTTATATAAGGCTTTGAAATTATTACCTCGTTTTGCTAATACTGTTGCTAATTGTTCTAGAAGAAATTCTGTCGTGAAATTTAATATGCAAACCTTATCAAACATGTTCTTTTTAATTACAATAAAAACAAGTATGTCAAATTTCCGGCACAGCTGGAACTAATCATTGACTTGGTCATTTTAAACTTTATTCTAGTTTTTTACGCATATTTCTTTAGGCTGTTACTTTAAAAAGATATTGTTACTTTGATTTCTTACATAATAAATTAAGAACAAAAATAAAAAGGTGTGTCTTATTAATGAGTTCAATTGATTACATAATTTTAATTGCATTTATAATGAAATGTCTTCCGAATGTACCTAATATTTTATTGATTTCATAGACAAATTACTTCGCCTGATGTTTTCATCTCCCCGGATATACGCCTCTTCCAAATTATGTCTTCAATTGTGTGTCTTGAGCTGTCTGTATCTAATTTAAACCTGCAGTTAGTATCAGGTTATCTACCCATCTCATATACGGTCGTTCTCTGGGGCTTTTAAGCCCTCCACGAAAGAATTTGTTCGTGGTATTTCATCCAGCTACATGGCCTGCAAGGTTCTGTTTTATCATTGCAGCTCTTTTCATCACATCAGTTAATCCAGCCCTTTGCCTGATTCATTCGTTTGTTTTTGTATCTTTTAATGAGATTTCCAGCATTTACCGCTCCATAGCTCGTTGAGTTGTTATTAGGATGTGCATATTATTTTTGGTCATTACCCAATTTTGTGCGCCATATGTTATAATTGGCAGTACACAGGAACATACATCTTAGTCTTTAGATGGACGAGAATATCTTTATTTTTTAATATAAAACTTAATTTACCATACGCAGTCCGTGCTAGTTCCTTTCTTCTTTTAACTTCCTCTGTTTGGTTTTGTATCCGTAACATGAACTTTTGTCCCAGATATGTGTAATCTTCTCATTTTCAATTTCTTTAGTATGTAATATCGCTGTGGCATTTCTATTAAACATTAATTTTGTTTTAACTTCATTCATTGTTAAACCGTCAGTTTTTCGAGGCTAGATACTGTTATAACTACATCGTCTGCATAATGTTTATTCCCTTGTTTGACCATTTCAAGTGTTTAAACATATCTTCCATAGCAAGTTTAGCTTAGTATTTTCTTTTGGTCCTCTATTTAATATTACCGATTATGTTTTTCTCATTTATTAAGGTGATCTCTTGGGTCGTGCTGTCGGTGATTATTGTTCTACGATCGCACATCTAATTTTGTCATAGAACTTTTCGACTTCTTCATATGTATGTATAATTTGAAGGGTTGTGGCTTTATTGAGGTTTATGACAATATATGCCACTATGTCAGATACCATCATCCTACCATAACTTCCCTACTACCATCCCCACTCACCAACCCATCTGGCCAGCGTGGTGAGTTATGGCCAAATACCCCCTCTATGGCGATTTTGCAAACGAATGGAAATATACCCCAGGTGGGTATGCTATCAAATGTCAAGTCCCACACCCCTATAGGGGTCTGCCTCAAGGATTCTGGGGGAGGCAAAAAATCGCTGGCAAAATGTACCACACAAGTAAACCATACAGGAACAAACATCAAGACACTAAACATTGTCACATACAATGCAAGAACGCTTATGGCCGAAGAAAGTTTAGCAGAGTTAGAGATCGAAGCCCAAAAGATCAAATGGGACGTCATCGGTCTATGCGAGGTCAGAAGGCGAGGTGAAGGCCTCCTAACTTTAAAATCTGGCCACTCCTTCTACTACATAGGAGAAGAGAACAAGTCGAAGGCGGAATTGGCTTTTAATAAATAAACGCCTCCAAAGTCAAATTTTGGATATCAAAAAAATGTCTACTAGAGTCGCCTACCTGATCTTAAAACTGAGTAAACATTACTGTATCAAGATCATACAGACATACGCACCAACATCATCCCATACAGACGAGGAAGTAGACGTATTCTACGAGGATATAACATTAGCCCTTAATGACCAACCAACTTACTCCACCATAATCTGTGGAGATTTCAATGCTAAAATAGGTCTTAAAGAGGATGAATCTGAAACATGCTTGGAAAGTTTTGGGTCTGAAGGCAGAAACGCGCGAGGAGAAACCATGTTGGGTTTTCTACTACAACATAACCTGTATCTAATGAACAGCTTCTTCCATAAAAAACCCTAAAGAAGATGGACATGGGAAAGCCCGGACGGTAGAACTCACAACGAGATCGATTTCATTATCACGGACAAATCGTCGATCGTAAAAGATGTTACAGTACTCAACAAATGCAGAACAGGCAGCGACCACCGAATGGTGAGATGCAACGTGCAAATAAAACTAAGCGTGGAGAGACTAAAACTGGTAAAGAAATCTCCAAAACAATCATGGTCAACACTAGAAGACACCCAGGCCTTCGAAACCCATGTTACCAACAGGCTACAAAACAGCGACTACACAGAGACGGAGACCAACAGCTTAAACAGAGTCATAACAGAGACATTGGAGGAAGCACAACGTACGTTTTGCACAAAGTCTGAAAAGGAGGAAAGAATTAGTAAGGCCACAAGAAATCTGATGCGCGAACGAAACGATATGAGAGGTAATGGAAGCCATACCAACACGGAAATAAAAGCAAAGAACAGGGAAATCTCAAAAGCCATCAGACGAGACATCAGAAACTATAGAAGCAGGAAAGTCCAAGAAACAATAGAGAACAACAAAAGCATGAAAGTACTGCGAAACAGGTTGACCGAAGGCAAAGTTGAAATAACTAAATTAAAAATAAACAAGAAAGCATCATCTCGAACCGTGACGAGATCCTCCGCATCGTGGAAGACTTCTACCGTGAACTATATAAGAGCCGATCACGGGAACCTCTCAGCAATGATGTATCCACAAGGGAGAGGGAATAATAAACCAAGGATCCGAAGAGATGCCAGAAATTACCATCACAGAAATCAAAGGAGCACTGTCGAGGATGAAAAATAATAAAGCACCAGGAGAGGACGGAGTGGTTGCGGAGGCAATAAAATCCGAAGGCCTCCTCCTGTTAAAAAAATACAATTACTCTTTAACCTTTGCATACAGGAAAGCACCATCCCCGACAAGTGGCACGTGGCAACCACCATATTGCTTCATAAAAGGGCGATAAAGCGGACTTGGAAAATTATCGTCCCATAACTCTCCTTAGTCATATATACAAGCTGTTTACCAGAATCTTAACAACAAGACTCGAAAACAAATTTGAACTCTACCAACCCAGCGAATAAGCCGGATTTCGTTTCGGTTTCGGAACAAACGACCATCTGCAAAGTGTGAAGATTCTCATCGAAAAAACTATAGAGTATAATAGACCCCTGGTCCTTCTGTTCATAGATTTCCACAAAGCATTCGACACTATCAAATTGAAAGCTATAATAGATGCTCTGAAGGAATGCCGAATAGATTATAGATACACACAACTAATCTATAATATTTACAAAAACGCTACCATAAAGATTAGATTGCATGAAGCGAGCAACAATATTAACATCGAAAGAGGAGTGAGACAAGGAGACACCATGTCTCCAAAATTATTTATAACCGTTTTGGAGCATGCTTTCAAGGGATTAGACTGGGAAAACAGGGGTATAAACATAGACGGTCGTAAACTGAGTCACCTTCGTTTTGCGGATGATATTGTCCTAACAACCGACAACCAGAGAAGCAAAAGAAATGCTGAATGAACTGAGAGAGGCGTGTTCCGGCGTTGGACTGAAGATAAACTTCTCAAAGACAAAGATCATGACAAACCTTGTAATGAGCGAGAAAATAAAGATTGATCATACCGACATCAAACTGGTGGAAAAATATATGTATCTAAGTCATGAAATACGAATATCCAGAGATAATCAAACTTGCGAATTACAAAGAAGGATCAACCTTGGATGGGCAGCCTATGGTAGACGGAAACATATATTTAAGAACGACCTTCCCATATGTCAGAAAAGGAAAGTATTTGACCAATGCGTCCTGCCGATACTCACATATGGAGCAGAGACCCTAACTTTAACAACAACATCCGCCAGAAAGCTGAAGGTGACCCAACGCAAAATGGCAAGCAACTGGATCCAGCAAGGACAGGACAGACAAAAGTGGAGGGCCATGAGGGAAGCCTATGTCCAGCAGTAGACGTTGAAGGCTGATTGATGATGATGATTGATGATAATGTTAGATATAGGTTTGTATCTTTTAGATAGAGCAACATTCTTTGATGTATTAAGAACCATATACCGGTGTATATATCTATTTTATTAATGAAATGTGAGTCAGAAGATTAACTGTTCATTCTTCTTGTCTAACTTAAATCTAGTATATCTTACTTGATTTTATCTAATTCGTATTCTAGCTCACCAATTTTGCCACTGCTCATTATACAGGATGTCTAACCAGGAATGGCCCAAATTTCGCGGAAGTGTTCTTTGATCAACTCTAAGATAAATGATTTACTAAAATTTTTTTATATAAGTTCTCTCATATTTACCATTGTCATGTCTAGTGTAAAGCACAGTATTACCATATATTTTAAAAACGATTCAATGAATTATTTTAATTATTGTAGTCCTAATGACTGGGGTGAGTCTGAACAAAATCATGACCCTAATTATGTTTGGTATTTTTCCACGAGTTAGGGATTTTGTAATGAAAACTCCAGAGAGTCCTCTTATTGTTTTGACCTATTAAGTTAATTTTAAGTACACAAACATCAAAAACAAAGCCCAGTAGGGTTAATAACTTTAGAGCGCAATATCTCGAAAAGGAAGCCCTATATAAAAAACTTTAGGGAATTATTTTAGCTTAGAATTGGCAGAGGAACATTTCAAACAAAGTTTGGATTATTCTTGGTTGAACACCTGTAGATCGTACATTATATGAAGCTATCCATATTGTCGTTTTATAGCAGTTCTTTGATTGCTGCCATGATAACCGGCGCTTCCAGGAGTGCTTCGTTTGAGGGCTTGTTTTTATTTGTTCTTGCATTGAAGTATAATTAATTATTGTGATTTCTTCACAATTGTTCTTGCGTTTTATAATATTTTTGGTATTTTTGAATTTTATTTTATTGTCACATTTTTTCTTCATAGTACAGTTGTTGAAGATAGATGGTCTTTTTAGTTGTCAAACTCGCTATAGTTCCACGAACGGTATCCGCACAAAATTAATATTAAACAGGGTTTAATATCGTACATGACAGATAACTCCGAACTAATTATAGTTAGACACCTTTAGCAAATTCGTTTGAACGATAAATAATAATAAAGAATTTAGTTTATCTTTAAGTTCAATTATCAATATATACATCTGTAAGGAATGTGCAAAGGAACTACAGAAGCACCAGCAGATCGGAAGAAAAAATTGTAGTGTTATTGGCATATGCAGATGATATAGTAATGTTCGAAAAAAAGAAAGGAGAAATAAAATAAGATTGGGACAAAGTATTTAGAGAGGTAAAACCTAGAAACAAATGTAGGAAAACAAATATTATAGAGTTCAAGAAGAAAAGGGAAAACAAAAAATAAAATGATGGTGGGGAGAGGATGAGTGAAAGAAGGTGAATAAATTTAGGTATGTATCTAAGATACATTATAAGATACAGATTACAAAAAAGGACTACATTACATAATCAATATTGTTACATAACAATACTAAGGTGAGTCAGGGTTGACATGTTTAGATTTTTAAAACAAATGCTTTGCCAAGACAAACCAATCTGTAACGCTTGATTTTTAATTTGGTTAGTTTCTGTAATTAACAAAAGCGGACAGATCTCGGGCGCTAGATTTGATGACGAAGTTTACTCTCCGTTTGTTCGTCGGGCAGCTACAGTAGAGGTTAAAAATTCCAATGTTCTAATCGTCTAACAGGAAGCAGTTTGGAGAAATAAAAAGAATACACTAAAACTCAAAACTTCTTTATTTAGCACAAAACAAGTTGCTATTAGTTTTACAGAAAAAAACAGCATTTATTAAAGTAAAGCATCAACCATGCAACCCAAAAGCAGTCAGCGAATTTGACAGTTACAGGGGTGAGGGTTTCGGTAATGTAAGCAGAGCGGCGGTTAATTTAGGGGTGAGGGTAACGGTATGTAAGCAAAACGGCGGTCTGTTAAGGAATGCGGTAGGTAATGGGAGTGACCGAGTCGACATACGAAAATGCGCTATATCGACCCGGACAACCGTTTGAGTGGTGTATTCAATGCGCGAAAATGCGTCACCCCAAACACAACACGAGGAAAAAAAATTACCAAGTTGACACACGAAAATGCGCTATGCCAACTTGGACAACTGTTTGAGTGGTGTACTCAAGGCGCGAAAATGCGTCACGCCAAACACAAAACACGGATAGGAAAAATGGAAAGTTAAAGAAACATAAAGCGGTATCTCTACATCGTGGGGGTTGGGAAGGAATAGATATCTTTGGCGGTTAAATTAGAGAAGCGAACTTGCTTAGTATTAGCCGCAGTACCAGGCGGAACAGGTATCCGGATCAACTGCCTGTACCATTAATAATTTACAAAATTAATAAACAGTTAAAAACATAACAAAATCGATCTTAGAATAACAATTAATTACTCAAATTAATTTTGTGGCGGTGCGATACTTAGAAATAAAAACGCATTGTTACAAATCCACAATTGCACACAAATTTGTTACCACAATATACAGTTTATAGTGATCTTCTGGGGTACCATACATTACACTTTCATCACAATACAATTATGGAGTTACCATCAGCAATCCCATAATATCCTTATAAGGAAGTATAATTTCTTATGAATACGGAATATAAACAAACAAATGCACACAAACCATTTTACCGACACAAACCAGGAATTTGCTTACACCAAGAAAATATTCAAACTTGAAATATATCTAAAACTTTATGATCCACCTGAAATACAATCAAAACATTTATGAATGGAACTTGATTTCGTTTATATATTCCACCGCGGTCACGTCGGCAGCGGTCTATTCGTTGGACCCAATTTTTGATGACTCGGCCACACATACGGTCGCTATTTCGAGTTCAATGTTGGCTCTGAGTTTTTTCAACGTTGTCAGCTTGTTAGCATAGACTAATAATTTGGACGTAGCCCCAAAGAAAAAGTCTAGTGGCGTTAAATTGCACGAACGAGGCGGCCTGTTGACTGGTCAATTTCTTGAGATAACACGCTCACCAAACTTACTCTTTAATAAATCGATTGTAACGTGTGCTGTGTGCTTGTGGCACCGTCCTGTTGAAACCACATGTCGTCCAAGTCCATGTTTTCTAATTTGGGCCAAAAATAATCGGTAATCATGGCGCGATGACAATCGTTATTGTCGACAAAAAAATATGCCTCAATGACGCCGCCGGCATACAAACCGCACCAAACAGTTATTTTTGTGGATGAAGTGGTGATTCATGAAGCACATGTGCATTTTACCAGACCAATAACGCATATTTTGCTTATTGACGAACCTATTGACCCAAAAATGAGCTTCGTCACTGAAGATGATTTTGCAATGAAATTCATCATCTTGGCGCATCTTCTCTAGAACCCAATCGGAAAACGTACGTCGCGTCAAATGGTCCATCGGTTTTAATTCTTGAGACAGTTTGATCTAGTATGAGTATACACCAAGACCTTTACGCAAAATTTGCCATAAAGTGGTCTTGGCGATGCCCAGTTCTTGAGAACGCCGCGGAATCGACTGATTTGGATCGTTTGCTACAGACGCCTGAACGGCAGCGATATTTTCGTCACTTCGACTAACCCGTTGGCTCACTGGCACGGCAGCATCACACAATTAATATGTAGACTAAAATTTTTGCACTAAACTTGTTATGGATTGTCTGCTAGGGTGAAAATAACGACCGAAAATTGGAGTTAACGCTCTTAAAGTTGCGGTCACCGACTCCCAATTTCGGTAGTACATTTTTATAATTTGCATAGGTTCGTGTACTTTACCATGATGAAAATGTTGAGTTTACTAAAAAAAAAGAAAAGTAACAGTTAGATGATCAGTGAAATGGTGCGTTCACAAATTAAATTCAAAGTTGTCAAGTACCTATTGGAAAACCCTTTATAACGACAAGTACAAAAATTTAATAGTGGACAAGATTCTAAAGTATTTAATAGTGGGGAAAAGCATGGAAGTGAAGAAGATGATAGCCAGGTTTACGTTTGAAAATGAGGAAAATATGAACTGAAGAACGGATGAGAAGAGAATATGCGGATTGTGTAAAAACGACTGGAAAAATATACAACATCTGCTAGTGGAGTGTAGTGAAGTAATAATGGAAGAAAGAAGAAGAAAGAGATTCCTATCAGAAAAAAAAAATTTTAAAGTTAGAATAAGTTACAAAGATTTGATTGATCGATCTTAATAGTCTAATAAAACAAACAAATATCGTATAAGTCCAGTCATTCTGGTACTTTTTCAGAGACTGTTTGGCTACCTGCAAAAAAAACGTCGCTTGTGAATAATAACGTAAAAATAGAACAAATAGTTTTGTCTAAAAGCGCCGCTCTAAAAGTGATTAACAATTAATTAATAATTTACCACGAATTTTATTGTTTATTTCTTTGTATCTTTTTATATGTGAGTTTTAGAGAAAACTTTTTTATTCAGCGATAAATTTTTAGTCTCTTTTATTGAAAAAAATTGGATTTCGTTATAAACAATTCAAAATATTTGGCAAGATTATGGAGCAAATTAAAAATATTTAAAAAATGTAAATTAAAGAAAAAGGTAACTAAAGAATATTTTGATTAAAAAAATTTGTACATTGTCTTCAATATATTAGCAATCAAGCTACAATGTTTTAATAAGCTTAGGAGTCGTAGTTAAAAAAATAGCAACAATAGCTCTCGGCGGGTAGCGCAACGTGATTCGTAGCACAGCTTTCAAGCGCTTCAGCCGATTCTCACCAAGTTGTTGGTCTTTTAATGTATTTCCGTTTGAAATAAGTTAATAGATTTATTCATTATACTGATAATAACATTATATTAACAAATACGCAAATGTAACGCAAAAATTATTATTTTATACTTAAACCAATGTACATTTTTTGCAGTTCAAGAACAAGTTTGGATGATTTTTCAATTAAATTTTTTTTTTAAAATACTCCGATTCAATGAAGGTAAATATTATGTTACATATTTGCATATACAAACGCTTGCTTATTAGTTATTTAACCTAAAAATGAGACTAAAAAAATTTACATTTATTTTTAATTTGTTGCGATATTTTTCGTTAACTATGCGCTGACGCGCTTGAGAGCTGTGCTTCGAATCACGTTGCGCTACCCGCCGGAGCTATTGTTGCTATTTTTTTTGCTAAAACTACTAATCCTAAGTTTCTTAAACTATTACAGCTTGAATACTAATATATCGAAGGCAATGGACAATTTACCAAATACACAATAACAATTGTTTATATCTCGATTTATAAATTAACAAATTACATCATTTTTTTTTAATTTACATTTTTTTAATTCGAATCGATTCCTATTTATTTTATTTTACTTGCTCCATAATCTTGCGTAATATTTTCAATTGTTTATAACAAAAACTCAATTTTTTGAACAAAAGTGACTAAAAATTGCAAATTATAATTGTTTTTCTTATGGAAATAATATATAATTACTATTCTTAAATTCACTGAAAGGATAATTCTGTAAAATAATTTCGTAACTAGCCATGAAGTTTCAAAGTTTCATTCTTAAAAAATATTATAACAAAACTAATAATTATTTTGATACGGGACACTTCTCATTTTGTTTAATTTTTGATCAACCTTAATAGCACGTCTTATTATTGAAGTTTACCAATAGATATAAAACTGAGAGAGAAAAAAAATTTTTGTTTGCAGTTTTTCACTGTAATTAATAATAAATTAAACAATTTTACAATTTTAAAATATACTATTATGTAAAAAAATTTACCGCTGAACAAAAAAGTCATATGACTTGTTATTTACCGCGGTAATTTTTTAATAAATTCGTAATAACTTTTGAAGCGGCGCCTACTCTTGAACACACGTATTTTTCCGATTCCTATATTATTATTCCGAAGCGATTTGCACAATTTTTTGTAGCTAGGCGAATTCTTTATTTTTCAGTCAGGGTTACTGAACTATATGAGTAAGTTTTCACTTTAACAAACGCATAAATCCTAACAAACTTGGAAATTGAATTTCACTACCTTTTTGTAATCTGCGCTTAACTTTACTGTATTTCTGCTCTATACAAAATTAAATCCACCCTTTGTTTTGGTCAAACTCCAAACAAATATCGTTAGAGGAAATAATTAATGTGAAAATCGGATTACAAAAACAAATTTTGAACTTAGAAAAATGAATACAAAAGATTTAATTACATTGAAAGCGTCTTAAGATGAGGCACAACATAAAAAGCGATTATAAAAAACTCTTTTGAATTTCACAAGCTTTTGTGTAAGCATTTTCTCTCAAAAAATAATCACCCTGTGACGTACTCGTATGTAAATTACATTGTATTTCATGTTACTTTAGGAACGGATTAACTATTGACTTTTTTTAATTTTCAATGATGGAACATTCAAATACCGTTGCCAGTATTAAGTTATTGATTTTTGTATTATTTTTCATGTACGATGTGACTGTTTTATGAAATATGATACTACGTACTCAGAATATCAATTTTATGTTGTAGAAATGTGTGTCTGCAAAAGAAATGTTTGTTTCATTAAATTTTAGTGCTCGATATATCTTGCCAAAAAAACTTTAATTCGGATTCAAGGAAAATCCTTTTGATAAAATTTATCTCGTGTTAGCGTCACTCACGAGAAATACTTGATATTTTAACAAAAGTTTGGGGGATCATCGATGTTTTCGACGCTATTCAACGAAGAAAATTGAAACTTACATTAAGTAGCTAAATTTAGTACTATTGTATCTCATAAATGCTTAAAGTCGTTGTGTAACAAGATACTTTATTTTCCATAAAGTTCATTGTATACATTTGCTAATGTGACAAGAATGATTTTGTAAATTGAACCTTTATACTTGTCTTTAACAGATAGAAAACAACAAAATATAATTAAACAAGGACTGAATACAGTAGAACCTTTGTAACGGGCACCTCTTTTATCAACTGATATCTACCGGACAGTTTTTAAGGAAAGGAACACGCACACCTAAAATGAGAATTTGAAGACCGATCAATTTTTTTAGTTTTTCATATACAGGCCTTTATGGCCATACAAACAAAATCCTTTTTGGTTTTTGTGTTCATGGACCAATAGTTTCAGCGCCACTAGACGTTTTGTAGGAAACGTACGAGGATATATTGAAAAATTCTTAGCCTACTATAGAATCAAACAAAATTTCAATGTCAAAATATTTTATTACTCAACATATTCTCCTCTTAATTGGATACATTTATTACAGCGAACCTGTAACGTCTCTAGACCTTTCAAAAAATGTTTCTTCTTGCTCTGCAAACCAGACCTCCACAGCTTCTATTACCTCCTTGTTGGAAGAAAATGTACGACCTTTTAAACTTTTTTCAGTTGAGGAAAAGGTGATAGTCGGACGGAGCCAAATTGGGTGAATAAGGGGGGTTTCTAATGATTCAAGTCCTAAATCACGAATTTTTTGCATGGCAACATGAGATTTGTGTGCAGGGGCGTTGTCCTGCAAAAACAAAACACCTTTGGATAGCTTCTCGCGTCTTTTTTCTTTAATATTTTTCCGTAGAGTGGTCAGTAATGTCAAATGGTAATCTCCAGTTATTGTTCTACCCTTATCCAAAAATCTTTTCCAGCAGATTTTTGGACTCGAAACTTCTTAGGTCTTGGAGAACCAGAGTGTCGCCATTCCATTAATTGTTGCTTTGTTTCTGGATCGTAGAAATGTACCCAAGTCTCATCCATAGTAACAATTCGGTTTAAGAAGTCTACATCGTTTTCAAATCGAGCACAGATCGAACGCGATGCTTCTACCCTTGCACGTTTTTGGTCAACATTCAAACGTTTGGGGATTTATTTTGCAGTAATTTTTCTCATGTCCAAATTGACGTGAACCATACGATGAACGCGTTCGTATGAAATATTTAGTGCTTCAGATATCCGTTTTAGCCCAATTCGACGGTCTGATAAAATCATGTCATGAACTGCATCGATATTTTCGGGGACTGACACTGATATCTAGTTAGCCTAGACTAGTTCCTTGCATAAACAAAATATTGCGTTACCATAGCAATGAACAATAACTTATTAGAAGTGTCAGTGTAAAGTTTGACGTCAAAAAAGTAAACCAGAGTCACCCAATAAATTAAATGAAAAAAGATGTCCACCGAAATTGTGAAAATCGAAAATTGGAGTATCGAGCCATCATCAAGAACCTGTATTTAAAAGGGTTAAGAGGTAAGCAGATTTACGAAGATATGCTTAATACCCTTGGTGATCAATGTCCTTCGTATGCGACCGTCAAAATTGAAATGCAAGCTTCAAAAGAGGTAAATTTTTCCATTGAAGATGATGACCGATCGGGAAGGCCAGTTTTGTGTCAGTCCCCGAAAATATTGATGCAGTTCATGACATGATTTTATCAGACCGTCGAATTGGACTAAAACGGATATTTGAAGCACTGAATATTTCATACAAACGCGTTCATCATATGGTTCATGTCAATTTGGACATGAAAAAAATTGCTGCAAAATGGATCCCCAAATGTTTGAATGTTGACCAAAAGCGTGCAAAGGTAGAAGCATCGCGTTCGATCTGTGCTCGATTTGAAAACGATGTAGACTTCTTAAACCAAATTGTTACTATGGATGAGACTTGGGTACATTTCTACGATCCAGAAACAAAGCAACAATCGATGGAATGGCGACACTCTGGTTCTCCAAGACCTAAGAGTTTCGTGTCCAAAAATCTGCTGGAAAAGTTCTTGCTTCAGTTTTTGGGATTGCCATGGAGTAATCATGATTGATTTTTGGATAAGGGTAGAACAATAACTGGAGATTACTATTCGACATTACTGACCACTCTACGAAAAAATATTAAAGAGAAAAGACGCGGAAAGCTATCCAAAGGTGTTTTGTTTTTGCAGGACAACGCCCCTGCACACAAATCTCATGTTGCCATGCAAAAAATTTGTGATTTAGGGTTTGAATTACTAGAACACCCTCTTATTCACCCGATTTGGCTCCGTCCGACTATCACCTCTTTCCTCAACTAAAAAAAAGTTTAAAAAATTGTACATTTTCTTCCAACAAGGAGGTAATAGAAGCTGTGGACGTCTGGTTTGCAGAGCAAGAAGAAAATTTTTTTTAAAGGTCTAGAGACGTTGCAGGTTTGCTGTAATAAATGTATCCAATTAAGAGTAATAAAATATTTTGACATTGAAATTTTGTTTGATTTTATAGTAGGCTAAGAATTTTTCAATATATCCTCGTACATCCTGTATCGCAGAAATCCGCGCTCGACTAATTTAGATTGGAAAGTAAAATGTTTTAGTTTTCTTGTTGTAGCCTGTCTCAAATATACAATGGTGCCAATTCAACTTGATAAATCTTTGCATTGAGGTCGCGTAAGTATTCGATAGGTAACACTGGAAAGTCGGTTAAGTTGAGTTGGTTTACGTCAATTCATCTGTTATTATCCAATCTTCGTGGCCTCAATAATCCTTCTTCCCCGACTCTTGCCGGTACCACATTTTTGGTGTTTGACAGTGCCAATAATTTCTGAGCAAGTTCAGCATTGGTCCCCTCTATTTCTATGGTAGGGAAGAACCTGTTAATCATAGTGCAAGCAATACGCAGTGCTCCTTCTAGATGTGGGCTGTAGTGGTACAGAACGGTAACTTTTGAAAAACTTGAAAATATTTTTTAAGTGACCATTACGCACCTCGATAATCCATCTTGTCTGGTAATCAAGCGCGATTTGTTTGCGTCTTCAGTTGATAACTGCCGTTTACCTCTTTGTGAATAAGAGGGAATCAGAGTACCCACATTCAGATTGTTAAGAAAACCTACAGCATCTTTATAACCTCTGTCAAAAATAAATAAATACATACAATATTGCAATTCTGTTATTAGGATTAGGGTTGTACAAAATGTTAGCAAAATGGGAAACATGCTGTCAAATAAATTTATCTCTGTTTGTTGACGCTGGGCCAAGATTTTTACCAACAATTCTCCCGGACAGACAAGATATCACTTTGGTAATAGCAAAACTCACCGCTTGTCTAGACGGAAAAACAAGTATGACTTTGATAAATTCATCCGATAAGTCTTGCGTTAGTTTTATCAAGAAAGCCATCGAATCTTTTTTTGCTATTGTATGGGAACGACCATAAATCTCTACATTTTCACAATAACCAAATAAGTTTTGAAAATTATTGAATTGTAAAATCTTCTACGGTCAGAAGAGCCTTCAATAGGAGTTGAAAAAACAAAAACAATGGTCCTTTTTACGCCAACGTTTCGCTTCTTCAGGGCATTTAATGTAAGTGTGTCTTTTTTGGTTTTTTTGGAAGAAACCCATACTACAGTACGCAAAACTTTGGTGTAAAAAGGACTATTTTTTTTGTTTTTTCAATTCCTATTGAAGACCCTTCTGACCGTAGAAGGTTTTAAAATTTATTAATAAAACAAAAGAGGAATTATTTACTAAATACTCGAAAATTGTCTTTGCTTATTTTGGTAAGAGTATAAAAGTCTTCATCGTCAAAGTGTTTCTCGGTTGAATAATGGTTTGGACGCTATTTAAGACAGATTCTTTCAACGCGTGAAACTAGTCCGTGATTTCTCTGGAAGACATAACGACATGTCTTTGGATTCTTGGTAAATCTCAAAGTATACTGTGCGGAATGCATCTGTATTCTTCGTAATGATTTTGGCAACATATGGAATGTTTGGGAATAAAGAGCTTATATTTCAAGTAAGCTTGTATCCTCTCATCAAATGTGACTCTGGGTACAACAATCCTATGGTTTCGGTTACGCTGACATTTGAAGCAGACATCTCTGCGCTGTGTTTTGCAGCTGAAAACGGATCCTTCTTTATCCTCGCCGTTATCTTCTTGTCCGACACCTCGCAAAACATTGCGATAACAATTTTGATGAAACCTAGCTTCTCCAATTGCAGCCACAAGTGGCGCCACACCATTTTGTTTCCGATTAGCTTCACCAGCATGCAGAATATTTGCAAAAATATTCTCCAGTTGCAATATACGAAATCCTTTTTCTTTCCTTCTCCCACACACGTGACATTCCATACTTAAGTTTTTAATTAGTTACTACCTAATAGTACGTTTCAGGAGCTAATTGGGGTTCAAATCTAAACTAAGCAAATCTAAACCAATAATAACGCAATAAACAGCAATATTAAATAACACAAACTAAAAATAGAAAAAACTCAGATCAATAGTAATAAATAACACGAAAACAAAACTACAAAAAATCAAATAAATCGCAATGAAAGTTAGAACCACTACTCTAAACACGACAGGAAGTATGATAGAACCAGTAACGGATAACATTTGACATTGAGTTTTGTGACATTAACTAAGACTGACGTCATAACTAAACTTAAAAAAGATATGCTTGAGTATTTTCCAAATACAATTAGGCGATCCAACGACCTGTCAAACGCGAAATCCAATATGGCGGCTGGGGGACAATTATGTTTGACAGTTAAATTGTGAGGTTATTTATTTTAACGAAAAATGTGTCACAGGTTGTGTGCTCTCTGACGCCATCTCTTATCAAGTGGTTTAGATTGCCTAATTGTATTTATTCTTATTTAAACCAAAAACCATTAAAACCTGTAAGTAGTGAGTTTTTATCGACATTATATTTATAAAAACGGTCTTAATATGTTTTGAAACTCAAACATTTTTTCCAAATATCTTAGGAACAGCGTTTTCGGCAAAACGTCTAGGGGCGCTGAAACTATTGTTCCATGGACACAATGACCAAAAAAGAATTTGTTTGTATGGCGATAAGAACCTGTATAGGAAAAATTTAAAAAATGACCGGTTTTCAATTTCTCATGTTAGGTGTGCGTGTACCTTTTTAAACATGTAGCAGAATGTAATGTAAAAATGGACAATACAAATTTTCTTAACTCTTGAAGAAATAACTTCTACATAATAGGCGTAACAAAAACAAATGAGTGTTAAAAAAAAACTGAGCTGGGTAGGTCCCGAAATTTTCTTTGACATTTGGTAATTTTTTTAAAATAAAGTAACTAACTGAGCCAAAATTTAGGCTTGAATTTAAGGTGTCAAAAAAAACTGTCATTTTGTCAATTTCTAGGTTATATCTCTGTCACTTTTATGGTAAAGTTCTTCGTCACGACTAGTTATTTCGCTGCACTTTTGAGTACACTGTAAAAATAATTAAATCAATTTAATACCACGACCTTCTCAGACTAGTATCTTATTTGAACACTTATTAGACGCAGTAGGAATAAAAACTAAAGAGGATGAAATAGAGATTAGAGTCCAATGAATACAAGAATTCAAAAGATCACAAAGTAATTAATGTAATGAAACAAAACAATAACATATTGAGAGTATTAAACGTTGTCTTTTTGAGAAAAACAGATTCAACAACAAGATAAAAGAAATTGATAGAAATAACAGCGGAATAGAAAAAAATAGAAAATGTATTGTAACGGTTGTAGTTCACAAATAATAATAAAAGAAAACGACGGCTCTAGCTGTACAACTTATAGAGAAAATTATAAAACAATTTGGCTCGAAGTAGCGCACTAAATTCGTGGAGAACCCAATATTTATAATAGTTAGCACAGCAGCGTCCGGCTTAGTCAGTGAGTTGGGGAGGTCCTTAAAAACTGTAAAAAAATAGACTGCTGCCTAACAAGGCGCCACCTGCTAGGTAATAGAAAGAAATGAAACCAACCAACAGGAGTTCAATAGGTTTTACTAAAAGGTTTAATACGCTAAAACGAATACAAATTAGAGAAACAAATAGACAATTAAATATAGTAAATAAAACTTACAGTAGTAGGAGAATATGTGAGAAGTAAGAAAGACCGTCGCATAAGATTTACGGGCGTTAGCAACAACAATTTAATTAAAGCTCGCAATGAATGTGTCAAAATTTAGTTAAGCTTTTGTTTGTTACACCCCAAATTAAAGTTAGCGTTCCAATTGAGGATTGGTTACTAATGAAACTCGACGTACACACGTAACTTACACACGGTGATTTAAAACTAACTTAAACTCGGAACAGCATGGTAAATAGCTCTTGCCAACCTAAAAGGCCTTTTGTTTTAGCTTCACCCATTTTATCTAAAGCGCCCAAGCTCTAATGGGGCTAATTAAAAACAAAACCGAACGTCGGTGGTGGAGTCTACCCCGAATAAAAATTTAATTATATGTTAGGGATTTAAACCGTTTCACATGTACGTGAGCTTTATACGCATGAATAGTGCATAGGTTTCTTAAACAGTAAACTTAGCTGTATTCTGTAGTATGCAGTTCCGAGAAGGAATGTTCTTGCTAGCGACAGTATTTGACAGCTTCAGAAGATAAGTAGCCCTAGGATTTCTCTTAGGAGAAATATACGACAGAGAACGGAAGGCAGATATGTTTTCTCAAAGCAGCAAGTATGCAGCGTGTTGAGTTTATCGGCCGTTGACAGCTTTGATGTAGGAGAAACCGTGGTAATCGTCAACTTATATAACGACGGATTCTTAAATAGCCGTTCCAGCACCCCCAAGAATCATCCAGATTGTAACACACGAGTAGAGTATGGCGTCAAGACACGTGCTAAAGCATACGTCGTAATTAGAATTAATACTACCACGAGACAACAAAAGAAATGGAAAAGAAGTACATACGGCGAATGCGGTCGGGATGACATTTACACACCAATTTAACTTGGAATTATTGAAGCACACATTAATAATTTACGTGTAATATTTTAGCTTCACGAAGCACGCTAATCACCCAGTACAAGAAAGTAGCAAAATGTCCGCTCGTAATCTTAGAAACTTTTCATGAATTAATCAATCCACCAATGAAAAAATCGCAACCTGCGCGGCAAATTTAACTTTCGTCGTAACGTGCTGCACAGACCCACGTTTCTAAGAAGGCTCTCGACGTACGATTTACTTTTGTAACTAAACCCGTAACAGTATACTACGTTTTAGTAGTTCTTTTCACGCACTATTGTTTTTTTTTATTTTGAATTTGTTTCAAGCAAATGTTTTGATTGTTCTTTCGTTCATTAGTGTTACTTTATTCCCATACAAATCAACAAAATTTCAGTTGTGTAGGTAGTGTGACACTAATTTGGTAGATTCGATTTTTAAACCGGTTTACGGCATTTTTCTTACTTCAGTAAAAAATTGATCACTAAAGTGATAACCAAATTTTTGTAATAAATATAACAAAGCCTTTGTTTCTCATTAATTTCCTTTTAATCATTTGATTATAATTAAAAATTCTGTATTATTCTTTATTTTTTTGAAAATAATATTATGTATGTATATACAGGGTGAATCATCACCAACGGGACAGATGTTTATAGCAATACTGTAAACGTTTTTCAAGTTTTGTTATTTTAGTAGCTTCGGTTGAAGTTAATTTTAATTTTTTTTTGAAATATACACATTGCAGTGATTGTATAATGTCATAATTGTAATATATAGATGTAAAAAAATATATAATGTCTAGTAGTAAGATAGAGGTTTGTTGTATGTTAAGAGGATATATCGATTTTGTTCGTACGTAAAGAAAATAAGTGAAAGTGGGGTAGAGACGCTCTCGGGCAGTAGAGAATGATGGACGTGTAGTTTTAAGCCCGTGCTTAAAACAATTAATACAAAATGTTCTTTGTTCATTATTAAAAGGAAGTGTTATAATTATAAAATTAAATAACACAGTTATTGAAAATGGTTTTTAAATCTAAAGGGAAAAATGGAAGAAATAACTAAGAATAAGAAAAATTTGATAAAGCAATCCAGAGTCACTGCCGAGAAGCGGTTGAAGGTTGCACGTATATATCACGTATACAAGGTTAGTTTAAGTTATGATATTTAGATATGTGTGTTAAAATTAAATAAAATTGTAACAAATTATTAATTGCGTAAAGTCGCGCACAAAATGTTACGTTCATATTTGCAAAAATGATATTTTTTTTAAATTAAAATTTTGTTAAATACTGAGTGTTATAGAGTTACGTCGATTTTTTTAAATATGATGTAAACTGTAACATCATTTGAAAGAGGATTTTTGTGTAACGTTATGAATTAATATTAATTTAAAATAAGGCTTGTATTACATAATATTGCATGATCTTATAATTAACTTGTAAATTCTGAACACCCTGTAAAGAGATGTTTAATATTTATTTATAGAATACATTCAGCTGGTATCCAACTATTTAGACGTAAGAGTAAATTTGTTATGATTTGTTGGATTAGAAGATAATGACCTTTTACTTCATATTTGAAAAATACTCAACGTAACTCAGAACGGGCAATCAAAAATGTAATATTTATCCACGTGCATGCTATTAAAATGATAAAGTTTGTAAAATTTATTACTTTTCTTGTCGTTAATCTTATTCTAACAATTTTCTATCGTTCTTCTATTTAAGCGCTAATCTTATTAAGAAAATGCAAAAGAATAAGCTTTTACGAAAACATGTAAATCGATTTTACTTGACTAGTACTATGCAAACAATATTTGCTTTCATTTAACAATTTAACATTTAAAATATTTTAAAACAAAATTGTATTTAATATAGCAGGTGCTTTAGAACAATTAAAGTGATAAACCTTCATACTATTCTTCTTGCCATATCTTTTAATATGTTAGTGTTTTACATGTTGTTATCAATTTTTTTACTTCTTGCGTGTATTTATTTATAACTATTTATTTATGTCTTTTTTACTTTATTGTTTCCTTCTTCATTTATTGAATTGTGGTGTTAATTTTTTTTAATTTTAAAGGCAACATTTAGACATAAAACGGTTGTATAGAGTAATATTTATGAAACGGGGTAGAATCTAAAATTAAATAATTTATAGGGTGTTCTGTTTAAAATAAGCAGGTAAATTAACATCAACTTCCTTTATAAGCCATCTTCAATATGTTTCAATCACCATTTTTCCATCACCTTTAGAAAACTGCTAAATGTTCAAAATTTTCCAAAGTCAATTTTCCTATTGTCATTTGTGTACATATACATCCGTAAAAAATTACTTACATATTTTAGATTAGATTCAGAAATGATTTTCATCTTTTTCTTACAACTTTACTTGTATGCGGTTTTTGCTTACGTACACGTGTTAAGATCACCTAACTAACAAACAAACAGGAAACAGCAATTAGATATACTCTCATTTGAAAGTGTTAGGTATTTAGATTAGTTTTCTCAACAGGATGTTGATAAGTTTGATTGTTATTCGCTAGTTCATTAGTTAGTTCAAAAGTTTCCTGGATAGTTAGTCGGTTCGTAAGTTGTTTAACAATTAATTTTCATTATAAACGTATTCCTAGCTTCACCTAGACTTAATGTCAATTATTAATGTTGTAATGTACCTACTATTTGCTGGACAAAGTTACAAAACTTGTTTAAATTTAAGAAAATTCCAAAAAACGGTGTTCATTTGAGTAAGTTTTGATTCGTTTATCTACAAGTGATAAATAGCGTTTTATATTTAAAAAATAAATTTATCAACTGAATATTTTTAATTTACCTTTAATATACTAGATAAGACACAAGAGGTAGTCGGTGTCGACACCTCATGGAGCATTGTCACATATTAACCGGTGATTGAAAATTTAACTACAGATTTCTACGATTTTATTTTTTATTTGTCTATGTCAGTGTTGCTAATGGGTCGATTATATTATTGTAGTATTTTAAGTATGACCTCACCTGCATTTGTGTTGTGGATTCTAAATATTTAGTTTTTTTAAATAATGCGATATGATATAGGTACATCAGAACACGAAGCGTTGACACTAGATGATTTCAGTTTAAAGTAATAAAAGATATAAACATTCTACCTTCAATTTGTTTTTGATTCTCAGTTGTACCAATTTAAAAAAAGGAATTTTTTAAAAATAACAATTTATTTTGGAATTGGTAAATAACATGAAACCACGGCCTAATATACCCCAGCATGGTATCTCTTTCAAGTTACTGATTCAGAGATTTTGATCTTGCAGACATTTTATTTGGTTTAAAATTTTATTTACGAAAATGAAAATAAATATACATTTAGAATTTTAATAGAAATAAAATAGTGTATCCTTTTGCATTCTTACACTTTCTTTTAAAGTTCATGATTTTGGTTGTTCTTTTTTTAAATTTTTGTCAATCTTTCATTATCAGCATTTGATATGTGAGTAACGTATGCTTTTGTTATGGTTTATTGGTATACATCAGTGTCATATACAGGATATGGCACTACTATCGAATTATTCTGCAGCATCAGAACGACAAATAATTCCCACGTCTATTATAGTGGGGAGGTGCTCCATCTTGTTGAAACCAAACATTTTGTGGTACTTGCTCATTCTGTTGAAGTGCAGGAATAATTTCGTGATTTAGTAGATCCAAATACTTTTTACCATTCAAATTTCCGTTGATAAAAAATGGGCCTATAAGCCTATTTTTGACAATTTCCATCCAAAATTTAACTTCTGTGGATGCTGGGTATGTGCTTCATAAATCCAATGAGGATTCTTATTTGACCAATATCTTGAGTTATGGCGATTAACTGTTCCATTTTTGTTAGAAGCAAAATGCTCGTCGACATTACAGATGTCCATTAGCCGTTTGCAAAAATCCAGCTGTCGGTCAAAATCATCGTCTGACAATTCTTCAACCAACTGTACCTTATATGGATGATACTTTTCACTTTTTAATATCTTCCTACAGTTACTGTTGAGCGTGATATAGGATTTCTTAGGATGCAAATCATGATCACACTTCTTCACGATCACCATAACCGTTCATCATTAAAATTTCAATACGATCTTTAATTGAAACATTCTAAATTGTAAAATTTATTTCCGTAAATTAGAATTTGATACTTGGAGAACAGTGACCTACTAAATAGTACTCGTTTATTTATTACTATGCATACAAACAACATCAATTAGTTTATCTAAATGGTTTTTTGCTCTAATGCAAAAAACTCAAAGGAGGTTATTTAAAGTGCTATATTCCTCGTTTTTACAGAGTTTTTTACACTAAACTCAGCATGTGTGAATTTAAAATAACAAGGTTTTTCAAAATCTGCAAAAATATATAGGGTGTCCCATTTAAATTAAAGAAGTTGATGGCATTTCCGGTTAAACCGGAAGTATATTATTATTAAAAAAATGTACATCAGGTGCATTTTGTTCCATTGCACTTTCCTGCAAAATTTCATAAATATCGTTCTTGTCGTTTAAAAGATATTTACTGGATTCCATACTTTATCCCAACCCGGTATATCGAGATCACATGTTAAACATATATTAGATTGTACAGAGTGCTGTATAAATACGCACTATATTAAAGTTGGTTATTTTAAATGGAACACCTTCTATTTTTTTGATACAGAACATAAATGATTTGCAGACCCCTCAAAATAATACAATAATTTCAAAAAAACATGTTTACAATATTTACCGTTACATGATGTATTAAGTAATTAATAGGGATCCTCAATTAAAATTGAGCCTTGTTTAAGGAGCGTGAAGAGTTTATATGTTTATATGTTCAATAAGGTGTAGTTCCTTATTAAGCCTATGAAGTATAGACTTTATCAAAGCATCTAAAAAACGGGGCATTAAAATGAACGGTCACTATCAAAGGTAGAATCCAGTTACATATACGCGGATTTTCGATATTGTCTTTGAAAAGTAGATATTTTCATAATTGGTTTTCACCATTCTTTTAAGTTCTTCAGTAGCTATAATTTGTTAATATTTTTAATTATACCTCACTTTTATGGACCATCTGTCAACTTTGAAATTTTAAATGGAATCAAATGGAAGTTGTTTATTAAAAGTTTTAATAACTCCGAGCTGAGATTCAAAAAAACCTATAAGAAAAACTAGGAAACATGTTTGTACTGAAGATGATATACAATTTCCCATCGTTATCGTTATCAACAGTTAAGGATCCTACCATTTGCGTACGACAAAAATAGTAGATGAAGTTGGAATTTTGACGATCCCTGCAAATAAGGTGTTACGAAAAAACAAATTTCATCCTTATCGCGCACCACACCATCACAGATTTGGAATGCTGACAAGATTACTATGAATTCTTCTCGTATTTGACTTTTCAGTTGATTCAGATATTCCTTTCGGTTATTTAAAATAATCTGTTCAGTGATTTTGTTCTAATTTTGATGATCTATTTTATAATTTTGATTTGTCAATAAAAATGTTTTAATGAAACGTGTATTTTTGATAAAAAAAAAGAACTTCACGGCTAACGATTGAGTTTTGGTAGGCAGATATCCATAGCAAAATTGTAGAGAAACGTCGACTTAATAAGGAACTCGGTTTTAATAAACTCATCAATTCTTACTCTTCACACTCCTTAAAAAAGAGTTAATTTTAATTGAGGATTTCTATTAATTAAACATAATACGAGGATATATTGAAAAATTCTTAGCCTACTATAGAACCAAACAAAATTTCAATGTCAAAATATTTTATTACTCAACATATTCTCCTCTTAATTGGATACATTTATTACAGCAAATCTGCAACGTCTCTAGACCTTTCAAAAAAATGTTTCTTCTTGCTCTGCAAACCAGACCTCCACAGCTTCTATTACCTCCTTGTTGGAAGAAAATGTACGACCTTTTAAACTTTTTTTCAGTTGAGGAAAGAGGTGATAGTCGGACGGAGCCAAATCGGGTGAATAAGGGGGTGTTCTAGTAATTCAAACCCTAAATCACGAATTTTTGCATGGCAACATGAGATTTGTGTGCAGGGGCGTTGTCCTGCAAAAACAAAACACCTTTGGATAGCTTTCCGCGTCTTTTCTCTTTAATATTTTCCCGTAGAGTGGTCAGTAATGTCGAATAGTAATCTCCAGTTATTGTTCTACCCTTATCCAAAAATCAATCATGATTACTCCATGGCAATCCCAAAAACTGAAGCAAGAACTTTTCCAGCAGATTTTTGGACACGAAACTTCTTAGGTCTTGGAGAACCAGAGTGTCGCCATTCCATCGATTGTTGCTTTGTTTCTGGATCGTAGAAATGTACCCAAGTCTCATCCATAGTAACAATTCGGTTTAAGAAGTCTACATCGTTTTCAAATCGAGCACAGATCGAACGCGATGCTTCTACCCTTGCACGCTTTTGGTCAACATTCAAACATTTGGGGATCCATTTTGCAGCAATTTTCTCATGTCCAAATTGACGTGAACCATATGATGAACGCGTTCGTATGAAATATTCAGTGCTTCAGATATCCGTTTTAGCCCAATTCGACGGTCTGATAAAATCATGTCATGAACTGCATCGATATTTTCGGGGACTGACACAGAAACTGGCCTTCCCGATCGGTCATCATCTTCAATGGAAAATTTACCTCTTTTGAAGCTTGCATTCCAATTTTGACGGTCGCATACGAAGGACATTGATCACCAAGGGTATTAAGCATATCTTCGTAAATCTGCTTACCTCTTAACCCTTTTAAATACAGGTACTTGATGATGGCTCGATACTCCAATTTTCGATTTTCACAATTTCGGTGGACATCTTTTTTATTTAATTTATTGCGTGACTCTGGTTTACTTTTTTGACGTCAAACTTTACACTGACACTTTTAATAAGTTATTGTTCGTTGCTATGGTAACGCAATATTTTGGTTATGCAAGGAACTGGTCTAGGCTAACTAGATATCAATACATCCTCGTATTAAGAGTCAATAATTTAAATGTTGTAGAGGGTGGTTTAATACTACATCGTAACAGTACTAGGTACTAGGCCACTTCATAGTAACTTGCTATGTACTAAGATGCATCAAATTAAAATAATTTGTAGAAATTGTAGTATGTCAGATGCCGGCATAAACCCTTCAACATTCCGAAAATAGTTCATAGCCGGCATCTGACATACTACAGATTTCTATAAATTATTTTAATTTGATGAAATAATCCGGTCGCTAAGAATTGCTAGTCAAGTTCAATACTTTATGAAAAATCTAAATAAACAATAATTTATTGTCTACCAGTAGCGCAGATTATACAAAACTATGTATTAATATGAAAATATTCAGACGAGAACTTGACTACTGCCGAATAACGGCAGCCATTTTTATATCATGGCAGCTTGGCATAAACGTGTTTCTTTTCTGTTTTCTCTAAATTCAGTCTCGCAACATATTTATTGGGTTCTATTAAATAGGAGTTCATTAAATTAGCTTTCAATTGATCAGTTTTTCTCATTACTTTCATCTGAAAATAAGCACACAGTTTTCCACTTCTTGTGACCCGCGAAATCTATTTTAAATACTAAAACATGCAATTTCAATTTTAGTTTATTAAAATTTTAGCCCCAAAAGTTTACCTAATTTTTTAAATATTTATATCAAATGCCCATTAAAGAATAGAAAGAAACGTAAACACTTGAAGCAATAAAAGAGTAAAATCATTACTATGGGTTCTCTATTAAATTTAAATTATACACACATTATTCCACGGTGTCTTAATCCTAAAACGTTTTTTGTACTATAACACGAACAAAAGAAAACGTGCAAACTACCCCGATACCGGGCGTCGAAACAGATTTCATACCGCGTTTCTAAAACTAATACAACATTTTGGTAAATCAACGAAACGAGTCTGCGGCCTAATCAAATACGTAATTTTCAATTTAACTACAACTCGAGCGTAACATGCCCTGGACTCGGTTCGATCATTCTGTACCACCGAACATGATTTTAATACTAACACGTAATTAAAATAAAGAATAAAGATACCCTAGGCGCTGTCTAATTTATTTCACTAATTTGAACTCACACCCCAAAACCCGGAAGTTTTCTGCAGTAAATAAGCAGAGTACTTACAGTTGGGGGTTTCTTCAATCCATCTATCGAAGAATAATCTACTCGTCATAGCATAATCCACTAGGAACCATTAGTATTAATCCGAAGATCTCGTATCTAATGCATTCTCACGGTATTGCATTTTTCTATTAAAACTCGGGTAATTAAGAGATAGTCCATCATCTGCAGCGCGGCTATTTTGATTATAGACTTAATCGAACGATACTATCTTGCACGGTCGCGAGACGGAAGTTCTTTTTCTTGATAACACACTTGTAGCTTAACTTTTCACTCGCGTCCTTGATCGTTACACGTAATTAAACGTACAATTTTGGCACTTCTGGTATTTAGGCGGTTGTTTTAATTTTTAACAAAAACAACATAAATCCGCGCAATTCGGTACATGGCTTATTAATACATGCCACTAGTCATGAGTCTACTTAAGAACTAAACTTAAAATCTATTCACAATCATAAGGTAAGAGGGTCTCCCCTCTTATCATTTCCGACACAAGAGCATTACAAAAACCACCGCGCTTACATTTTCCGAGAAGTATCAAACAAAACCGACTACTCAGAATTTTTAGATCGTGGGTACAATCCAAGTGTTATTCACTTAGTTAAAACAAGTCTTTATTTAATTGATAAAGGCGGCCGCCACCATGCTGTTTTTCAGGAAACAAACAAAGAGACCTTTGAGATAACAAAACAAAATGCGACATGCGATGTTTATATTTGAAGAAATTGATTGTGAAACTATTGAAATAAGCGTTTCATCAAAACCTTAATTGCCACCACTGACAAAACACACGATTTTTTGTAATTTAATACAAAAAAGTGTTTAAAACGGATTAGTATTTCTTGAGACTACAAATTTATAATTCTATCGCTGCAGTTATTGTACTGGGTGTTCCAAAATTAATGTAAGATTTGAATTAAATAGAAAACACAGTTTTTAGTCTTTAGATTCTTATTTTTTTGTTGAATCGTAAAGTACATAAAGTTGGGTTATTTATGGAATAACATATCGGACAAATAACATTTACGGATTTGCTGGCACATACGCACTCCTTTGTCGAAATTTTTTATGACTTTTTGTATAATTGTAACTAAATTTCGTTGCAGCTTTTAATTCTCTCTTGCTTCAGTTAAAACACGTTGTTTAAAACACTAAATTCTCAACTGTCAAATTGTTCTATTTTTAGGGTCGCCAACTATTTACTGCAAAAATGGCGTTAATTAACCAGTATTTATGTACATCAGACGTTGCCGTTAAGTCGCAACACTATGGTCTTATGAGATTTCTTTGAAGTGGTTTTTTAGACTCCGCTCTAGATACGTAGTAATAACTGCGTCATAGACAGATTCCTCTTGTACTGTGGTTTCCTAGACGCACAGATACAAGTTTTTGTATCATGGGCGCGTAGTAGCTGCGCTGCAACATGGATGCGCTACTACTAAGGGGAATAGTTCTTTACACTGCGCAACGATAAATATCGTTTATATTATATTTTGGTGAAGTGAATGAAATGATAATGTTTCGCATTATAAGAGAGATAATTGTTCTTTTATTTGTCAAAGTAATAGATGTACTAGCGCATTTTGATCCATATGGTTTAACTTCTACAATACTTCATAATTGTTTACAATTTTAATTAATTCCTTGCCGTCTTGGTTGAAAAAACCTTTTCTATTCCTACGTCTTATTTAAAGGTGTTTTCCTTCTAGGTGGAAGTTGTATCCAAAATAACGGTCTAAAGTTACATCAAGGTCGACGTCTTTTTTACTATGACGTAGCGTATAGAAAATGACTGCACCGAGAGGGAGCTGTCTACGACGGAACTAATGCGCACGCATCTGCTGCGTATTCCAGAAAACCACAGTTTAAAAATCGTTGGTCCATTTGATATCACTATAGTTTCATTCACAAGAAAATCATTGCCGGATCACTAGCAGTTAACATAAAGTTTTCAGAGGGTCCATGTTTTGACCTATAATGTTACAAAATGTGGAAACTTTGTTACAAACTCAAAAACCAACAAGCGTCGTAAAGTGTCAAAATAACTCAACCGCAAGGGTTGGGTCTAGAAAAATGTTTCTCATTTACTTTTATGGATGACTAAAATTATCACAAATCAGATTCGGGGATTTATTAGGTGTCACCCAGATCTTTTAAATGTACAATAAATGCTTACTAAAAATCCGAAAAACGTAACAGCGTTTTAAAGACGGAAACATGAATTACGTATGGTTTTCTATTGAAATGCAAGTTCATCATACAAAACATTGATTACACCACTTACGGTTGTGTTCTTTTACATTAAACATTCGTTTTATTTAAAACCAAACGTAAAAATAATTGCGGTACTATTTACAAATTCACAAAAATTATAAGACAAAATGAGACTGTGGTTTTCGTTTAAAACAAAACAATTAATTCAGCATCAAACTTAAAATTTACAACCCTCATCTCAATTTGTTTCATTTCAAACAACAAACCGAAACCGACAAAACAACAAAAAAATACACATGGGCGTCCTAACTTAGTTTGTTTATTTGGAAATGCGCACCAAAGCACTAAACACGGTAGTTCTCCGGAGTAAACAATCAACTTACTTACAATTGTTTTTCTTCTAATGAGTCTAACAATCCATTTTTGTCGTTACACTTAACTTCTTCAACAGGAACAGTTTATTACGCCGAATTAATCGATAAATGGCAACGGTATTGCATTTCTACAATTTGTTTGCATGTTTATATTTTGACATTAGCAATTGAAAGTTCTCTTTAATTTTGCAAAGCGGGTTGTTCCTCGCACGTTACCATCAACATTCTTTGTCACTTCATATAATATTTAGCGATTGTTAATGATAACAATTATAATCCGCAACAGGTTTGTACTAGTTTTAGTTACATAGTACCTTGTACTTTTGAATCTGTTCACAGACTTATAAATATAAAAATACAAACGCGTGACAATTGGACGATACCGACAGTAGTTAAATTGAAACAATAGGTTCCTATCTTACTACTGTTTCAGGTGATTAATGTGGTAAATATTTTTTACTGCATAGTAATTTAAAAAAAAATTTTAATAATTGTAACCTACCAACCAACACTGTTTACCTCCGATCACATCTACCAACCAACACCGTTTACAATAGTTTCTCATTATAATTACATAAACGTCTAAATGTCGTGCATTTTTTATCGCCGCGTCTAATTCTCGCGCGTCTAATTGTTGCACGCGTTTGATTATCGCGCGTCCAATTGACAGGGTCCAATTGCCGCACGTCTAATTGACAGCGTCCAATTGCCGCGCGTCTAATTGATGCGTCACCGTACAGTACAGTACAACCTTCTGAGTCACTTATTATGAAAAAAACATAAAACTAGCGTACCTTGTTACTCGTAAAGAGTCGAATATGTAATTTGTACAATTGCATGCAGAAATTCCGCTAAAACGTAGTTGTACGAGTTTTACCATTTATGGATAAACTCGGGGAAGTGTGAAAGGTAAAGACAACCAACGAATGTTCTCGGTTTAAAGAAATAATCATATACTTAGTAATTTGAGTTATCTCGGGAATTCAAAAAAGTACTCAAACTAAAAACCGAGTTAACTCGTGTTGGTACGTTTGCTGATGACGATAGCTTAGTTATTAAAACACGTGTCCGAGTATGGTTTTTTGGTGCGTTTTTTAGTGTTTTCCAGTTCGTTAAATAGACGCTGCAGTTTAGAGTTCCATTCCTTTGAACAAGAAATAAGTATTACAGCAAACATGGGTACGAACAACATACGTAATTTATTAACACAAACGAAATCTACTTAAAATACAGTACAATCCACTTAAAACAAATACTTCAATAAGGCCAAAATTATTTACGCGTAAAAAAGATAATTTTTACCAAACAGTGTCAACTTTAAGAGTTTTAGTGGAGGAATTACATTTCATTGCGTTTTCTTTTGATTATTTTTTTATGTACCGGGTGACTCAATAAGTAACTATATTATACCTACTAAAATCTTTGTAAATGGTTCCAATATAGATGGTCTAACATATTCGAATTTGAATATAGTATACCTATTTAGGTTTTTAGGCTTACTTTTTAAATTAAAAGTTCGAATTACAAGAGTAATATTAAAGTGACAATAAGTTCAAAATGCGTTTAGTCCCTTTGGAGCAACATGAATGTTCTGATAATATATATATTTTAAATAATACCTAAATGAATTCTATTTAGACTCACAATTGTCTCTTTAACATCTTATTCATTTTGTGCAAAATTTTTGATAGTTTTAGAAAATTTACCGCGCGGTCCTCGATCTTCAAACATCCATTATTCTCATTTTCCCAATATTTGAGGTTAGGAACGAGATTTTGAAAAATGATTTTACTGGCTTATTTGGATGTTATTTGGCTACTTTATCATAAAGAAAAAGTCATATCATTCCATTTGATTTTGTTGATTTTTTTTTTAATTTGGGTCATGGTGTCAAAACTAGCCCCCTGGCGGAAAAGGATTTCACTAAATTTTAATTGATTCTGATTACTTAAGGAATGCTCTTTTCAGCAATACCAAATTTGTTAAAATCGGTCAAACCGTTAAGAAGTTAAAGCAGATTATTGCAAAAACAATTGAACACCTCCCGCCATCTTTGTTTTTGAAATAACTAAATTTTTGTTTTTACAAAAATGATAGATAAACTGGTTCTCTTTACAAATGGAAGAAAAAATTGTGTTTATTATGCGAAATTTATAGAAAATGCAATTTAAAACTTTAAGATGGCAGTTACGCCTTCTGGTAGTCATTTTTAAAACTTGAAAATATTTTCCTGAAATTTTTCATAGACGATTTACCTACTATTTTTTTTTACACCAAAGTCATAGGACGAACGGTTCCCGAGATATGGCCGAGGAACAGTCTTATTGGGTCACCCGGTACAATGAAATCTGTTGTAATAGTATTTGAACCCACTTCTCTCGCGTTCAATTGTCTCTGTGTTCAGTTGGTAGTGTGTAACCAGTTTAGGAAATAAAAAAATAATAGTAAACACACTGGTATCGGAAGATTCAATTGATTGATTTTGACAATATTGAATGTGGATTAAGAAAGATGACGAAAATGGAGGTTTAAAATCAGCGATTTCCTTTTTATCCATTTCTAAAGTGTTTTTAACTATGAACATAATATGTTTTCAATTAGTTTTTTTTATGAATGGCAATGTTCCACAATATGCAAACGAGAAAGCGATTTTTGCGAACTTACGTTCGAACTGCGCTACACTTATAACTTTATAAAGACGAAAGACATATGTGTAGGTGACATCTGCAATTATCACTGGGCTCTGTTTATTGGTGGGCAAGAATTTGATATGTTCTGATAATTTAAAACTCTTTAATGCGCTTCTCCACTACAAATAATTTCAGAGTAACAGAAACAAAAAACACAAAAGTGCTTGTCTCTTTTGCTTTTTTTTGTCTGCGACAATAGTATTATTTGGGTTGTAATTGTTTGATTTTTGTTTAACATTTCCTTTGACACTGTTTCAGAAGAAAATGGCGATGGAGTTTTGCCGTCTATGATGAAAAAAGAGCCCAGAGGTGCTCATCCTAATCCGTCGCACGATATTCAATATGTTGATCCAAATTATGTCTACGTGAAGTTTAAAGACGGGTACTTGTATAAACAACGTTACGTTGTATTTACAATTAACTTGCGTAATTTTGTAGCGTAAGCACTTGGGAACAAGGCGAACAAATTATAAGCAACATAACGTCCCTTTTACACCTGGAACCTAAAACAATTACACACACAAGAGTTGAAGCAAATGCTGTAACGTTTAAAGTTAACAAAAATAGTCAAAATGTAAACGCGACCGAAATTGCTCGACGAATTGGTAAGGACGTATGTTTCAAATCTGAAATTTTAATTTTGTTTGTAGGTATGCTGCACGATCAGTTTAAGTCTGCCACCGGCATGGATATTTTGGCAACCGGCGTCGGCGATAACGTAATTAATTTTCTCTTTTATACATTACACGGTTGATTGTGATTTTGTTTAAGGGCAAAGATCCGGCCGTATTTACATCAAAAATGGAAGAACCAATTGAGTTTTATGTCATTGCTTTGTTACTTGCCGGTTTGTGTCTAACATTTGTAATAACGGCTTTTATTTTAATTATTATACGAAGACACATAATTTCTCGAGAAAAATTACACGGACTGACTAGACCAGATTCCGAGGCAAGCAAGGATTATCAAGATTTATGTCGAGCTCGTATGGCAACAAAAAGCCAAACGCAATCAGAAACCGTTCACGGGCGAATTACTTCTTTATCCAGAGAGTCTGAGCAAAGTCCTTCAAGTCGTTCTAGCACGTCATCGTGGTCAGAAGAACCAGCTTTGCACAACATGGATATATCAACCGGTCATATGGTTTTAAGTTACATGGAAGATCATCTACGCAATAAAGATCGTTTAGAACAAGAATGGATTGCTCTTTGTGCTTACGAAGCCGAACCGTGCGCTACTTCAGTAGCTTTAAAACCAGAAAATGTGCAAAAGAATCGCTATCCGGAGGTGCTCCCTTACGACCACGCACGAGTAGTTTTGAACGATTTGACAAACGCATCCGGTTTTGACTACATTAATGCATCGAGTATTACTGATCACGATCCTCGAAATCCGGCCTACATAGCAACCCAAGGACCTCTCCCTCATACAGGCCCAGATTTCTGGCAGTTAATCTGGGAACAAGGCGCCGTTGTGATCGTAATGTTGACACGTCTAACGGAAGGCGGCAACGCAATGTGTCATCGATATTGGCCAGAAGAAGGTTCAGAGATGTATCACGTTTACGAAGTACATTTAGTAAGCGAACACATTTGGTGCGACGATTATCTGGTGAGGTCGTTTTATTTAAAAATACCAAGACCGGAGAGACCAGAACAGTAACTCAATTCCATTTCTTGTCATGGCCGGAAACTGGAATTCCTTCTTCCACGAAAGCGTTACTTGAATTTAGAAGAAAAGTCAATAAATCATATCGCGGCAGGTCGTGCCCAATAGTAGTACATTGCAGCGACGGAGCTGGACGCACCGGAACTTATTGTCTTATTGACATGGTGTTGAGTCGCATGGCGAAGGGGGCGAAAGAAATCGACATCGCCGCCACGTTGGAGCATTTGAGAGACCAAAGACCTAGAATGGTTGCGACCAAGCAACAATTTGAATTCGTCCTTACAGCAGTTGCTGAAGAGGTACACGCGATTCTGAAGGCGTTACCTCCCCAACCGGCACCTGGCAATCAATCGGACAAAACTAAAGAAAAGCAGTAATTTATTATTATTTTTTTTATTTTGATTTTTTTCACTACAAACCGTGAAGCATTTCCAGCCCTGTTTCACGCACTGTAGTGCTCTACACATTAGATATGAATTCGTTTTATATAGTTTGACCTGACCAGAATTTTAAACATTTTTGAGTGTTTCTAGTCATTACCGATTAATTTGAAAAAGGTAAGTTTATTTTCATTTTTTTTGCAAAAAAATGTGTAAGCTTTTCTAAAAATCATCTTACATCTCACATATCTGTATCTGCTTTTTATGGAAGTTAATCCACGTTGATTTTTTTCAGCTCTACAAATATATAAAGTGTTATATCAATAAATAAAAATTTATCAAATTATGTTTACACTGAATGTTAAAGCGTAGTATAATATATTTTGTGTATAAATGTATTTATAAAGAATGGATCTAAAAGATATATCCCATATTTAACTCTAGATCAGTTGAATCTTCAAATTTTTAAAATAATATTAAATAGTTAACTTTTTTGTGTTATTGGAGAAGTTGTAAGTTGTTATATAATTATGTTAGTTTAGAATTGTAAGAGACAGTTACTTACGATTTTGATAACCAGCCTCTCAAAGTCGTAAGTATTCTATTGCAATAAATAGTTCATTTCTTTTTTAAATGGAGACGTACTATGAATGATAACGCAGACTGAACTAGATTTTTTTGTTTTCCTTTAAAGCAACGGTGATGATAAATCCTAATTAGATGACTTGTATTTAAAAACATAATTTTAACAAATGCATTAGCAAATTTATCCATCTTTTATTAGATTAAGTAAAAAAAGGTATTTATACAATAAATCTCTATGTTAATACTATCTATGAGCTAAATATATTTTGTCAAATTAACTTAAATGTATAAGAAGATGTTATCCGATTAAATTATCCATAAAAAACATGTACTGAATTAAAAAAAAATTAGAATAGTGCAATGTATTTATGTATACGTATGAGCATTTATTTTTGTTTTTTCTTTACCTTCCTTCCTTGTCCGCATAGTTATTATTTTATAAATTAGTGTATGATTGATGTTTTTTCCCGCTTATTAGACAGAGTATAATATGCACAAACGCTATCGATAGGAGCTGCTGACTTCTTCTTCTTATGAAAATTACCGACATTTGTATTGAGCACTGTTGGGAGAAGAAGTAAAAAACACAAAATTTTATAACAATTTCTTTTTTATTAAGTAGTAGGTTTATCATTTATTTGTTTTTAATACTTAATTATGTTTTGTTTAGGTATGTATTATTATTTAATATATCGCATTTGACAAAATAAGTACACAATTTACTTTTTGCGTGCTTGATTAATGCAATGGAAATTGTATATTGGTGATAATAGGGTTCGTATATATGATTTGTTCAGTCCCTAATACGCTGACAGCATTTCCATACTAATTCATTGTTGGAAGTACCTTGGCGACTGAAGAAATCCGGTTTTTCCATCAATAGTTTTTTAAATCCTTTCTTTAGCATCTGGGCTTTAAGGTCTAAACGTTTCAATATAGACAGCAGAAAAACGTAATTTTCTTTAATGGGAGAATATTTGGTGTGCTTCAGTTTTTCTCCTGAAAGCACACCAAAACCAGGACGTCTTGAACAACCATCCATATCTGTCAAAGTCATGGTATCGACACAGGTAACATCTCAGACAAGTGTTATGTCCTGTTTCGAAGGGAACAGGGTAATGCTATCTGGTCTTTTGCCATCTTCCCGTAGCAAACCTTGAGGTACGAGAGTACCAAAGATGTTAATTGAGGCAAATTTCCGCTTTAATATATCATTTAAAGCACTATAACAAGATATTCTACTAGCGTTTTTTAAACACGAAAAACTATGATACATAACTCCATTTATCAACCTAAGAGCCACAAATGGAAGTGTAATATTGACAAATTTCATAACCAATACTAAGTGCAAAGACTATTTGAAGTACGTAATTGTCTAATAAGCTTTCGAAATTAGTAGAGGGTAGTTATTTAAGTCAAGCACTAGAGTTAAGTTCAGAAACAAGAAATCTGACTTTGTTGCAACGATCAAATGAATCTTGAAATTTCTTTTTAATAAGAAATTATACGCTTAATGAATTAATGAATGAAAGTAAGGAATGCTACTGAAGAAAAATCAGTTAGTGGTCGAATTCCCAAACTACCGAACCCTATAGGAAGTGATGCTTGTTTCCAATAATTTGGAGATAATTTCATGTTTATTATTTTTGTATTATTTTCGATTGAATTTTTTTATCAAAAATTTCTGAAATGTTTAAATTTCCAAAAAGGAAAGCTGTAAAGAAAATCATTAAAATTCAAATTCAAAGGCAGTTTTGTTATAAATATAAAACCATATGAGATTTTAAGAGTGTTGAAAAAAATTAATGGATTTTCAAATAAAGGTGAACCAAGTAATGATAAATATTTTTTAGAGGTGATTCAGTACTTGGAACAATTGACTCAATTTATTTAAAATATCGACTTTATGTTCTTTAGGAACATCAGAGAAGAAGAGTATTTTGCACTTTGAATAATTTAATAATATTCCAATATTTTTGAAATGATCTATAATGGTTTCTAAATCTGTGACGAAAGGCTGCCAATAAACGTGTGAATTGAAAGACTAAAAAATGGTTGGACCAAAAGGTCACCTTGTTGACAATCAACTCTAGAAAAATTAAATTTTTATTAAAAATTAGACATGAAGATATGAATAACACTGCCATAAGTAAGGATAAATCAGGGGAATCTTGTTAAAAATAACGCTCAACAGAATTGAAAGCATTCTTCACGTCAATCTTTAGAAAAATTCGGTTGAAGAACTATAAGTATTTAAGGTGGATCCAATGGCAATATTGCGAATCCCATTATCTTTCTTAGCCAAAACACCTTAAGAAGCTCCGTATAGAAAAGATGTAAAATTTAAGTTACTTTTTTCAGGAAGCATGTAGTTGCATAGACAACTTATCTCACTTAATAAACTTACAATTTTACCAATTAACTCTTTTAAATGCTGAGGTTTGATTCTACCTAATCCGGCTTAAAAACCATTTAAAAATGAAATTCAGAAGGGAGAAAATTGTAGTGTGAATTATGAATTTACAATTATACAAGGTGCACCTGTCAAGTAATCCCAAGTATTTACCATTAGGTAACTAGTATCTAGCCCGCTAGGATTTACAACCTGAACGAAAGTGCTCTCTCCACAGTACAAAAGGCCCACAAAGTAGAAAAAAAAACAAGTGGGAGCGTGGAATACATGTCACCATTTTTCCGAGAAAGAGATGGAAATAGGAATTAATAGATAACACGCTTTCGGGAACTTTGAGAATGGTTCAAAAAATGGTTGGATAAGCGGTGATTTGTTCTTGAAATGGTTAAAAAAAAAGGTTATCTGACTATCAGAAAAAGTGCATCTAATTGGCGACGCCCATTGGCCTAGATGTTTTAACATTTGAAAAGAAAACGGGATTGTGATGTTGAGTCTCCCGCCCTATTGCACCCCTGGATGTGGCATTTCATAATGCTATGAACATATATTATAATCAGAAAATTTCTCTTTGGTTAAAGGCGCATCCTGATATAGTCTTGTCTCAATTCCAAATTGCTTGCTTATTTGAAGGCCGCCTATTTCAAATCAACGCAAACTGCAATTACCGAAAAGGCTTTCCTGAAAAATGCAATTTGATTAGTTAATCCCGACATTTTCCCATTTTATTTATTTGCGCTCCCAGAAACTACAAATATTGTAGTAGACGATAATAAATGTGATGAACACAGTATTGATGATGAGAATGGCAGTATTGAAGATAATATTAATGTCGAAAATATGATTGAAACTTTCACACTTTTATTTATTCGTATGGTACATTACACAAATATTGTATTGTGATGTAAGTGTTATGTATAGTGCCCCAGAAGATCAGTATAAACCTGTATAGTGTGGTGACGAAACCGTGTGCAATAGTGGATTGGTTCGTCTTGGCAAAACATTTACTTCAAGGTTTAGGAAAACCACTAAAACCTAAACATGCCAACCCTTACCCACCCTAATGTTCACATGCAATAATATTAATTAAGTGTGTAAACATTATAGAAGGTAAATAAGAACATAAAATATAACAGCACAGCCATTGCATGACGACATATAATGGACCGGTCCAAGCGCCAGTCATGACAATGACGAAAAAATAGTAGATTAAAGAAATAGCAAAACAAAATAATGGAAAAACAGATAATGAAGACAAGAATACAAAAATTGCTAAATTTCATATGTCCTTCAGATTCGTAAGCCATAATATTGCTTCATCCGTTAAATTATGAATGTTTGGAAACCCTCCTTTCTAAATTCTAAAGTTTCTAAGCAATTAACACATGGGACCACAAAAAATAAAAGATCAAAAGAGGGTGAACAAGAAGCCGCTGGATCTTCAGAGTTTAGTAGAAAGTCTACAAGAAATTCTTGTTTGTCTTCTGTCCACGAGATTTTCTTGATTTGTCAATCAACTTCAGTTGCTAACAGAAAACGCCAATAAATCTAAAGAGTTTCCAAGCACTCCCAATATGGAAGAAATGAAGGTCAAAACAATGGCAAAAATTGAATTTGAAAGGTTCAAGAAATTACGGCGCATTGCAAAACAAATTAAGACAGTGTGTCTGACTTAGATGGTTCGGATGCGGATCAAGAGCCATTTGAACATGATGCGGCTTGTCTCTACTTCAGTTTACTGTATTCGCTATCCAAGAGCGGGGAGAAGTGGATTAAATGCATAAAGTGCAGTAATGGAACCCATTGCGACTGCGTTGGTATGCCTGCAAGGTGCTAATATTTGTGGTGTTTCTCAATGAAATAACATGTTATATGTAAGATCTTAATTTTAAGTAATTATTAAATAATTTTGAGAAAAAAATCCATGTATGGTTACGTCTTATATACAGACTCTTTCCGTATTTAAAAAGCCAAAATATGAATTGAACGATGATTGACCTCAAGAAGAATGTTACTGATGTAATAAACATTACACGAGCAAACCTCACTATAGCATCTGATTTTAATATTGAAGGTTAATGTTACAGTAGGTAACAATTAATACCTACCCATATAAAGCACCAGAAGAGGTTTTGGGAAGTCTCAGTCTCAGAAACACATCTTCCAGAATTAAACCGAGTCGAAATGGTAATAGGTCACTATCATAAGAGACGTTCTGATTAAACAATCAAAAGGCTTAAAAGACAAACGAAAAATTTAATATTCAATTTAGAATCTGATTGATACCTAACTTTTTAGGACTAGAAGAACTGGAGAAAGTTTGGAACATTTAAACCACTAATGGTTTTGATTTAACCATACCAATCAATTAAGTTGAATAATATTGCAATTAAGTGTTTAGATATTACTTGTTCAGTTTCTAATATTTTTGTCTTCTGTGTGTCAGATAGAATTTCTCGTCAGTTGACTTTCTTATATTAATCTTATTAATTAATCAACAAAGATCAGCGGCGTTGTCTGCAAGGTTATTTAGTTATCACATTCTCCAGTGATGCTACGTGTATTGGCAAAAACTTTTAACTCCCCGACGAAGGTTTAGCCACACCCTATTTTATTATAACTTCATGAATTGCTATTGATTGTGTTTTGCACATAACACAACAACAGATACTAAAGAAAATGTTTCTAAGCAAACCAAATAGATACTACTCTAATAGTACAATAGTTGGAAACAAAGTGTAAAAAGGTAGAAGGAGTCCGGGTGGAAGGGACTTTTCTGCAAACGAGAATTGAACTATCTCTTAAAATTGATACACATGAAAAGTAATAGGTTAAAGTTAAGAAAACTATGTCATTTAGAGTTTCAGTTTAAAAAACTAGAATAAAATGGGGGCGTCAGGTAGTTTATTCAGCCGTAGGTATTTGTAATTGCACGAAAGCTCTTGGTAACCTACATCATACATCAATTCAAGTAATTGGTGCAAAGCTAGAAGACATCATTGTTGTGGCACGACGTTTTTGAATCTCAAAAATAAGTGTTTTATCGCTACATGTGTACAAGTTGTGCATTTTGTCCAAATATTGAAGTGAAGTGTGTCCAGTACGCCAAAACTGCCCAGACTTCGTTCAATTCAAATTTTCTGCGAAAATATGTGTCGAAGTATAGATTTTTTTGTAAATCATATGTTACATTTGTTATAGAAAATCATGCGGTCAGTCACTGGTTACATACATTGTTATTTTTGATGAAATTATTTTTAACCGACACTTTAATTATATTACAAAGAACAAGATCAATAGGTCATTCTTTAAAATTACTGACGTAAAAACCAAAACTTGATTTATACACGTATCGATGAATTTACTTTAAATAAAATAATTAGTTGTGTTTGTGATTTTGGCAAGGTAGGACGCTAACAAGGTAGGAATTTTATTTATTCAAATTTGAAACGAAGAAGCTAAATTAATTATAATTACACGAACAGCAGAGATGAATAGAAAACGTTTCTGTAATTTCACTCTATTTTCGAAATTTAACTTAAGTTTAATACAAAAATGTGTTGTTTGTAAATTTTAGTTACTTTACTTTTGTAACTTTAAGATAATTTTGATTTTGGAGGTTTTCAGTATGTTTTTTTTCAATAAGATTTCAAACCCAAACTAACTAATCAGGAGCTTATCGTTTTTAAGCGCGTCGCAAAAACAAGTGTAGTGAAACAGTGTATTTGTTTAGAATAATTTTTTAAATAATTTCCATTACAAAAATACCTAATTATGTTAGATAATATATTTTGAATACGGTATTGAAGCATCTTTATTTTGTCAAGTATATAATTCTTATTTCCACAGGTTTTTAAAGCGATTAAACTTGTATCTTTGTGTCTTCTACATGAAATTTATTATCAATTATCAATCGTCGCTTTTTTCATTGGTGCCCAACACATTCATTCATTAGTTACCACAGTACCTTTTCACAAAACGTAACATAAAATTTTAAAATCAAAAACAAAACCATTTAATTTCTAGGTTAGGTTTTTTTACGAAAGAGAGTAATACATTTTATTGCTGGTATCTCTTGCAAATAACAAATAATTTATTTTTTAGATTATTTTAAGAAAGTGACGCTTTTATGATGTAGCGCTACGTTAACAATGCAATATTTGGTTTTAACAATGGAATGTATTTGCTTTAAAGTGCTCATACATAATCGCCATTTTTTTATATTTCATTCCAATTTGTCAAATGCGTTTAATTATTACTCTCTTTCGCAAAAGAACGGAATATAATTTTATTTTATTAGGTTACATTCAAAATCTTTTTTTTATGTTTAATTTATTCTTATGTCATTTGCAATGACTCAGTTTCATTGCGTAAAATCTCACTAATGACCATTCTAAAATTGGATCATTTGAAAAGATTTTTGAAATTGTAAGGCAACTGCGTTTACGTGTATAACAAAATTTAAATTACTGCTAAAATTTGAAAAAAGTAAAGTAAAATATGCGTATTGGTATATTATAGGTAACTTGACGCAACAAATTATAAATTAACTTCTTGGGTTGCATCGGCTTGTTAATAGTATTCCAGTTGCTTGATGGGTGTAACGCTTAAAATTAATCCATTTTTATTAGTATTTCTAATCTTAACTGTAAGGAGAATAAAGAAAAAGAAGTGGAGTCTCTAAAGATTATCAAGCATTGTCAATTAAAAAAATTGTGGTTACTGCATTAAGCCGGCATGCAAAAACAAAAATAAAATATGGTAGTTTACGCTTGAACTGCAAATAGCACAGAATGTTGATTTCGCAAGCTTGAAGATACTATAGATTGTTGGGATGTTTAAGTTTTAGTGGTTTTTCTAAGCCTTAAAGCAAATGTTTTGCCTAGACGTATTAATCCACAATTGCACACGGTTTTGTCAGCACACTATACAGGTTTATACTGATCTTAAGGTACTGGGGAATCATACATTACACTGACATTACAACACACAAGAATGATGTAATGTACCGTAAGAACAAGTAACTGAATTCAAAGAGACCGCTACAGTCTTCTATAGTTTACTGCGGAAAGCCAACGTCCAGAAACATCAACATAGTTATTGTTTTTGTTGGTTATGCCTGAGCTGCTAATGATACTGTATGTTGATTTTGTAAGTTTAAAGACTCTTAGATTCAAAGGGACCACTTGAGTTCACTGAGGTAAGTCAACGCACAGAAACAAACTTTGTTGTTTTTGTTGTTTACAAATGAGCTGCTAATAATACTGTGTGTTGATTTAGAAGCTTGAAGACTCTTCTATGGTTTACGGAACCACTTGAGTTTACTGCGGTAAGCCAACGTCCAGAAACATCAACATAGTTATTGGTTTTGTTGGTTACTTTTGGGCTGCTAATAATACTGTGTGTTGATTTAGTAAGTTTGACGGAACCACTTGAGTTTACTGAGGTAAGTCAACGCCTAGAAACAAGCTTTGTTGTTTTTGTTGTTTACACATGAGTTGCTAATGATACTGCGTGTTGATTTAGTAAGTTAAAGATTTTATAAATTTAAAAGAACGACTTTAGATCACTGCGGTAACTCAATGTCCAGAAACATAGACAAAATTTGGTTATTTTCGTTGTTTATACTTGAGCTGCTAATGATACTGTGTGTTAATTTAGTAAGCTTAAAGACCGTTTTATAGCTTTACGGGACCACTTGAGTTTACTGCGGTAAGCCAACGTCCAGAAACATCAACATCGTTTGCTTGTTCTCTTTGTTGTTTGCTAGTAATGATACTGCGTGTTGATTTCGTAAGTTTGAATACTCCATTCATTCAAAGCGACCACTTGAGTTTACTGCGGTAAGTCAACGCCCTGAAACATCAACAAAATTTTGTTGTTCTCCTTGTTTACGTCTGAGTTGTTAATGATACTGTATTGAAATGATTGAACCTATTGCAGCGGTAATATTTTAAACTTTCAGAAAATTTAGTCAGATTTTCATAAAATTGAACAGCTTTCTTGTTACAAGAATCTCTAATCTCGTATACCATCAGTAAAATACTACTACTTTTATTCAATCAATAAATTTAATGAAATGTCAGTTGCTTTAATTTGAATAAATTAGCACACATTTTCTTTAGAAGCTTTGATATATCAATTTCAAAATTGTCATTTATGTAATATAAAAGTGTAAAATTGAATTATATGTTAAACAGCATAAAAAAACAATAAACATAGAATCAAAAACAAAACGTTGTAATTTATTATTTTATTGATATCGTAGTCAAATTCAAAGTTCTTACTTTGTAAACGTTGGAAATGCGCCACAAAAAGTTACCTATTAGTTCATGAGGCACGTTAATTTCTTTCATGTATGTTGCCATCCCTTTGGACTGATAGTTCTTCTAGGTCTTAACGTATCGTGCACTAGACAATACTGTAATTGACCAATATTGAATTTTCAATGTTAAACAATATTGAACAACCAATAAACTACCAATATTGAACCAATGAAGAATCTTTTACATCTCGCCAATATTTAACAAACAGTAGGAATTTTACGTTGGCAAAATCTTGGCTGTTTTAGATTTTTTTAACATTTCTGTTTTCAGATATGTATCATTCTGTGAAGCAAAAAAATTCATAAAGGGTAATCTGGACCAGATTTTGGGCTCAAGACCTGCGGATACACAAGAAAGGTTTGACATGGAAGAAGATATGAAAGATGGAAATGTTGAAACAGTTGGTAGGTGTATAAAACATTACATGCAAGTTCTTATCTATTTTCATTATAAATTTCTTTAAATGTTCCCCAATATACTACTTGATAACGGTAGTACTGCAGACGAGAGTCAAAGTTTTGCTTTACCAATTCTTAAGGCCGGTGCAAGTACTTCATCAGCGTTATTCTCTTCTGAAAGAAGTTCAAAGAGTAGTCAAACAAGCGTGAACGGCTTGTTTCATTGCAAGGTGAAATTAATAAAAACGTTTTAGAGTTAGCGCGGAAGACACTCCCATGGCAGAGAAACAGTCGATGACTACATTTATAGAGCGGCAAGAGAAAATGCTTTTTAATAATACCAAGCACCTTCATCATGGTTTATCCAAACGATTCGGCAAAAAAACAAATGGAAAAAGCCAAATGTGGGAAGAAAAATCAGAACAGTGGTAGTAGCAGTTGCAGTAATGATAGCAGTGATAGTGAATAATAGTCTGTTTAATGATCAGTGATCAAACCAATAATTTTGAAACATATCTTTCTATGTTCTATTATATTATGTAAGGTACAGTGCGTTTCAAGGAACCTGATTACATTTTAAATCAAGATAACTCTGCAAGTTTAAAAGATAAAAGGATGGGACAAAAACTAACATCTAGAGTGCGTGTCAATTTTTGTTTACACATATTGAAAAAACAAAAGCGAATCGTTTGTCAAACTTATTAATATAACTTGTATATTTTTAAATAAAACACTCTGTACATTTTTATATTTTTGAATGCACCATTCCATTCTGAGTTCAACGATAGAGCACACTTGATACTTTAACTCAGGCGTTGATTGGTTTTGTGCAGCAATTATCAATCAATTAAATGTGTTTAAAAAGAATTAAACAAGTAAGAATATTCAACAAAAGATTTTATTTATTATTAGTACTCATCCTGCAATTATATGTTCCACGTTGTCTCACATGTTTACCGTTTTCTAGTATACATTTAGTGTATACTTTCAGTATGTAATTTCTAGAATTTAAGAGAGTTTTGGAGTTTCACGAAGGTGTTGAATTGCAGAACGAATTTTATCCTTCAGTGCCTGCTTAGTGTAACAAAGGGTTTGGTATACTACATTTTAATATGTCCTATAAGTTAGTTTTTGTCCCATCCTTCTGTCTTCTAAACTTCCAGAGTTATCTTGATTTGAAATTTGATCAAGTTCCTTGATTGTTTTTCAAACATAATTGATTATAACTGTGCAAAAAACTAATCAAAACCTGAGTTAAAGTATCAAGTGTACTATATCGTTGAACTCGGAATAGAATGGTAAATTTAAAAATATACAGGGCGTTCTAGGCGTATTATTTAAAAATATACAGGATATATTAATAAGTTTGACAGAAGATTTGCTATTGTTTTTTAGTATGTGTAAAAAAATCTTGGACACGCACCCTAGATGTTAGTTTTTGTTCTATCCTTTTATCTTCTAAACTTCCAGAGTTATCTTGATTTGAAATGTAATCACGTGCTTCGAAACGCACTGTACAGTAGGTTGCCACCACAAGTGTAACTCGTTTTAAAAAGAATTTCCACCTTGCTTCCTATTTGCCAAATGCTATTTCAACAACTACTTTTGCCGAGCTCATATAGGAATTAAAGGAGTCCTACTTTTCACGGAGACCTCAGTTAACATAAATATGGCAGCAAAGGGTATGCATCATCACCAACAATCATATAAGGAATTCCCCTAGCATTTACAATTACTCCGTTCTAAAAGCAATAAACAATTTCACTATACACATCTCATATCAGGTCTTTAACTAAAATCTAATTTACCTGTGGGAGATATTTATCAACATTCTTATATAATGCAGACGTCGTTAGTACAGCGGCGTCGTGCACACATCCAGAGTTTTTGATCGAAATATTTGTAAACATATATTTATCATTGACAACCTCTTCTAGAGCAAGAGATGCCCAACCTTTTTGGTTAATAAGGTCTCGATAATCCTCTCGTGGAGGCAAGATTGGAATATGGGTACCATTAATGGATCTCACAATGCAAAGAAGGATGTCTTCAAATGCCCGAGCAATATGTTTGACTTTGTTGCCTTGTAGTAATAGAACTTCATTTATGGCATTAATAAATTGAAATAGTATATTGGGCACTGTACTTTTATGAATGCCAAATTGATTGACCACAATGCGATATTCGCAACAATTTGCTAAAAATAGTATATTAAAGAACGAGTTTCAGAAGACGCATTTCGAAAGTACGACTTGCAAAAATGCCTTCTGAAACGAATTTTTATACTATTTTTCTATTTTACCCTTTTAGATTGACTTTAAAATAAATTTTGTGAGTTTTTAAATTTAGGGAATTTTGAAATATAATTGCTAGGGTGGCAATATTTTCATTAAATTTTGGTTTAAATGCTAGTTTAAGTTTAATTAGTACATTTATCATACGTTTAACTTTAAAAATATGGGTAAAAATAAAAATAAGTAGATAAATAATTCTACTGAACATTAATTACGATTTAAATTAACGCACGCCGAACGTAACGACAGCTTTGACGTTTAATATCAAATCAGTGTTACCACCGTTTGGAATAAAAATTGTTCTATTTCTATAAAGAGCTCATTTATAGCCCCGTAAGCGACCCAAAATTGAAAAAAATTGTTAAGTGCCAATTAACTGTAATACACAGAGTCATTTATTCATTTTAAATACATAACTATTAATATTTATAAATGTAAGCTATTTCTGTTGGTCATTAAAGCACTCCAAAGGATGCATATTGACTACACATGCACCACAACCATAAGTGGAATTTTTACAAACTTTACATCTGTTTTGTTTCAGATTTGCTGGATAATGTAACACATTGAAATTGTTAAACACTGTTACAGGAACATTTCTAGTTATTACATCTCGTAACCTTGGCCGACCAACTGAATCACGATTTGTGTGAAAATGTAAATAAGTAAAAACAATATCTCTTGTAAAACCTAAAAAGTCTAAAGCGGATTTGATTTTTTCAAAATTATTATCCATATTTGAAGACAGTATTTTTAGCTTCAATCTCTATTCTGTGTAAAATCTTAGCACTTGAGAGCGATGTTGACAACAGGTGGGAAAATGGAGACCAATACCATTTGTTGTTTTGAATTTTTATTTTGTACTTAGATATGTTCCTATCTATTCAATTTGTGTCTCCCATGTAGGTATTTTAAAATTGATTGCATTTGGTACTTGCACAGTAATAATTTTTTTAACCGCGGAATATCTATTAACAGGTTTTGTTGGCAACACACCCATTGTATCACGATTATGTTATTATCCTTATTTACATAGAAACAAGTAAAACCTCTTGCTTCTTTTTTTGTTTGCAACCAGTAAAAAAGTTATCAATAAAAAAATTGTAGTGACGTTCTGCCTGCAAAGGTGGTTTCTACAGATGCTCCAAAACCAAGTTCCGAATGTTCAAATTGAGTTCCTTTTCCTTGATAAGGTTCTGCATTTATCAAATATCTGTTTGTTTGAACTGTAGATCGACCAAAATTTGAAACCGTATTTGATAGGTTTACCTAAAATTCTTTGTTTACAGCTGTGGTGACTATAGTATGGAACCATTGACTAGTCGACAACAACGTTTTCAATGTCGGTTAAATTTTCCAAACATTTTTGGTTTAGATAGACAATTAGTGGACGAATTTTGCCAAATTTGGCACCTTGAGATAGGTGTGAATTATTTGCAAAGTGTAGGTTTTTCAAAATTTCTCTAAATTGATTGCGAGACATAGCATCAGCGATGGCTTAATTTCTTAAATCTGCATCTAAACTTCAATACATATCGCGTCTTGGTTTGGCACTATACCCCGATATCATGAAAATCGCAAAAAAAAAACTTTTAAGTCACTTAAATATAAGTCAAACATACTATTTGCATTTTTTTCCCGAGCATACTTTATACTCTCATCTCTGATATACTCAAAAATATAGCTATTCCAAAACCTTTTAAAAAGATCGACGGGATTACTCAGTTTTATGTCTACCGTTTCTCTTGAAGTAACTTTTGACATCGATTTTTTGACTATTTTTTCTACTTTGCTTCTACTACTGTTACTTTCTATGCACTGCCTTTTTTTCCAAGTCTGCTACCATTTCCGCTTTTGGTGGCTGGTTGATTTTTACTCTTGTCCAAATTTTTGCTATTATTAGATTCCGCTTCGTCAGAGTGAGTTTCATTTTCTGACTCATCGTCACTTGTGTCGTATATTTGATTGTTATGGATTTGTAAAGATGCCTCAGCTTGAGCACAAAGTATTTTTGATGAAAACTTATTTGCAAAGTCAACCTCTTCTTTTTAATCGGATACCTAGGAGTCACCTTCGGAATCATCCGCGGGAGGTGAGATGTAAATATCGGCCGAATCAAAGTTTTTTATATTGATTTTGTATAATAAATCATTAAGACTATCAGACATATACCGTTTTTATTTCCATAAAACGCTTATAGAACGCCATGTTCCAAAATTGAAACACAACTAAAAGCAATAGTCTATGTAAATCCAAAATCTAATCAAACTTTTTAACTAACTGAACCTCTATAGAAATCTCAATTCAACGTTAGCAACATAAAATAAATAATAATGTCCAAAATTAATGTATGAAATAACATAGTTTTTATATAAACAACAATTGCCTTACCTGTTTGCGAATGGCCACTAATAATCAAGTGCGTATAAACATGTAAAAAGCAGATTATAATGTGGAGGCATGAAATAAACAGGTGGTTACTATTAAATGTTAGTTCGACGTTCTTAGGTGCCATCTACTGACAAAGAGATTAAATTAAGCACACTTTCCATTTTGGAACATGACCATAAATGGGTTTTAAGCTAATTCACTTTTAATTACACAGACTCCTATTTTTTGGTCAATTTTTTTTTGATCGATCCCAAATTTGATGTAAAAGTCAAATTTTGAATGAAGTTTTTAATAAAACATTCGATATAATGTGAAGTTTATTGGTCACACTGTACGTATAATTAGTGATTTTTGATAAACACGATTGTATTCGTTGTATTATACTCGATTTAAGTTATTTTTACAAAAACTTATCATTTGCGATTAATCGCCCTCCCTAGAAATAAATTTCAAAAATATCTAATACTGTTGTACCGTTGTACAAGTTTCGCTTATCTGGTTTTTATGTTTCATGAAATATTAATTGTTCAGTAGATTCAAATTTTCGATGCTAACTTCTGAAATTATTTTTTTTTCTTAATAATTGTACGCTAAACATGGTAGTAGAAGACGTAAAATTTTACGCGGGAACTAAAAATAAAATAAACGTTTGGGCACTGTATCCACTTCCGGCATAACCGGAAGTTAAACGGCTATGAAAATATTTTCAGTAAGTAGACCATGACCATTATTTGTATAAGTTACAAGTTTTCAGCTGAATCGGTTTTTTCGTTGTCATTATTCGTCTAACATGCTATCGTCCATATAGCTATTAAACTGTGTTGATTCAAAAAAACTGCAACGAATAAATATCAATTTTATTAAGCTATGGAGATTTTAATGGCTCACTTCACTATCTAAAGAGCCATTAATTATTTAACTTTTCATACAAGTGCATTTTTGTTGAAAAAGTATTAATAACAACGATGTTAAAGTCCGCAACTTCTATGAGTAAAGGCTTCATCCTTAATGCATCTTATTAAAACCACAAGAAGTGAAAGTTTCTGTATCACATTTTAAAGACGCCCCTTGTAATTAAATTGAAACCACTAAACTGTTTAACAGGTAGTGGTTAATTTAAACAATTACTATCATACAAATTATCTCTTGAAAAGATGTTAATATTTCTTACTAAAGCAAAATATAATTTTGGTATACGATAAAGCAATATCGCTTTATTTCTAGAGCACATTTAATTTTTAATCTGGAAATTGCGAATGAAGTTTTTAGTAGATCGAATCAATCATTTTTAAATTACGTAGAAATTTGCGAGATAGATGAACATTCTTAAGTGCTTCTCGTTGCAGGAATACACAGGTACTGAATGAATAATAAAATGAATCCATTTACAAAAAACAAACATTTATTTATTAAAGTTTGGATTACATAATATTTCAAAAAACTTAATACTTAAGAATTGTTTCCCAAATATAATATTACAAAATGGTTTCTAATAACATTTTAAGTATCAATTACATCCATTTAAATTAAATTTTTGGTACATGCTCTGCAAAATGATAGTTTAGAGGACTCCTTTGAGTCCGCAAAATGGTACTTTAGCGGACTAGGCTTTTAAAAAGTTTTAGCAGACTGGTAGGTAACTTAGCAACCTTTTAGAAAATTGATTTATTTTTATTTACAAATTATGGTACAGAAAAACTATCTAAATATTTAAATTAATTATTATTATACAAAACACCTACTTTGGAAGATGAAAATGGAAATGGCAGTTTTTGGCGTTTTTAAAACTGTTTCCAGAAAATGAAAAGTCATCTTGAGTTTGTTTTTGTATGTTTGAAGCAACTGATAAGGTTGATTAAGTCGATTTTAACGAAACCGTGCAATTATCAGGCGGTAAAGTTAATGTTGATGACTCGGATTTTTTTTTGTCCTATGATTAAATTCGCTACTTTCCTCTTTTTCTTTATTGAATCTTCGATGTAATATTCTGCGACAGCCGACGAGCCCCAACCATCTAGCCGCTTCAACGTAACCAAATCAGCTTCTGCATTAGCAACAAGCGTGGCGGACGTACGCCGGATGCAGTGACCAGTATACAGCTCCGGATTTGACAGTTCCAGAAATTCTGCTACCTTTGCGGGCATGTTTCCAAAAGAATGTATACCAACCCGCTGTACGTGCATTTTTGGTTTTAATACGCCACAAAGAAATAATCATAAGTTACATGTTGTGAACGTAGACGAGCATATTTATGGAATAATTCCAGGGGGTTAATAACTTCGGCCTCAGCAGTCACCGTAAATACTCTCTTTCGATTTGTCTTCGTATTGGAAAGAGTGATTATTAAAGAATTCAAATGTTCTATAATGACACAAAATTGTAAGGATTGTAACTCCTCTCTCCTACAGGCTCCACAAATTCCAATGAGGAGAGCAACCTTATTTAAAATGAAAATGTTAAAAACGAAACCTCATATTTGAAAATTTCTCACCTTTATCATCAGGTACATATCGTCATTGGCCTCTTTGAAGAACCTGTTGACTTCATCTCTCGACAGCACTTTTGATTTCTTCGGCTCATATCCTACTCCTTTCCGTTTCAATAAAGCCAGTACCCTATAGTTTCCAACATCAAGGTTTTCTTTTACAGACAAAGTTGCTTTTAGCATCGAGAATTTTAACCAAAGTGACGATGGTTTCAAAACCTGCGACTAAGTACGACTAATTATAAATATCTATATTATGTATATTATAAAATATAAATATAGGTATGTGTAGCATCAGCGCAATCAGTATGAGCTGACAAAATAATTTCAATTGAACGATTGCGCCACAAAATTGGAATATTTGTAGGAACTTACCTTTTCATCCAAATAGGTCAACATCACATCTTTATTTACAAGATTCACATGATTTTTCTTCTTCCACTCAACAAATAATTCAAATTCCTTCACATACTGGGCTCAAGACTTCGCCGGAAGCAAATTCAGGACAATATCTTTGGCTTTTTCCGAAATTACAAGCGGAACATCACACATTTTAAAAATTAATTATTTATTATTTCTTATTTGTTTTGGTTGCCATAATCACGTAACAATATCTATATTTTTACATTACACTTATATCTCATCGGTTTTACAAGATAATTTGCAGAACCGGTACTAAAAAGTATTGTATGCATCACGTAGCGCAAATAGTTTTAGCGGACTCATTCGTCCGCTAAAACTTTATTTTGCGTTCTTGATATATAATAGTATATTACGTAACGAGAATTGTAAGATTCATATTACGTACGACTGTGATGTAATCACGGGAGTACGTAATTGCTTTACAATTCTAATTATGTACTATACTTTATCTACGACCACCTAAATACCGCTCACAACCTTTTGTAATTAGGATGGCAATATATTTTGTTAGTGTGTATAATATAATATAATATATATTAAAGGGATCACCATTCACTTCATATTTGAGTTTGTCACATACGGATTCTTTATTTATGTAGTCGTATTCAACTTCTCTTCATTTCTTCTCATAAACACTTCTAAAGTCTAAGTAGTTTTATAACATCATTAAAGTTAAACATAGTATTTCCTGTTACCACGTTCTTAAGAATATGAGCTTAAGTATGTATGTATATATGTTTCCTCTAGAATTTACATAACATTATGTAGTAGAATATTGTTTATAATCTTTAGAACGAACCTGTAAGATATAATCATCCTGATTTTTAATTACTGATCGAACGTATGTAGAAACGCAAAAGACGCAATGTTATGTCGTTTCATTATTATATTTCAAAATGAGACGTTTTTACCTATATAAAACACAAGAAAATATATTACAGAATATTACTACTAAACTTACGTATCCCATTGTAACAGTAAACTTCTAAATGACATTTTCTTTCCCGGATATCCAATATTTTTGTCATCTTTAATAACCACCAAATATTGAGAAGAAAGTTTAAGTGTTAGGTTAAAGTTGCATTTGCAAATGTATTTTTATTCACAATCAATCACTCCACCTTAATTCTAAATAGTAATTAGTTTTCGATGCTCCAGTTGCTTGCACAATTGCATCCAGAATGTTGACTATAAGAATGCAATTAAATATAGCCATATAAAATGTTGTCCTATTACTGTATTACTTGAATTCGTACTTTTAAAGAAGTTGCTATTTTGTAGAATAACTAATAAACAAATTTCGTACGTCGCAAAAACAAAGAGGTTATATACAACTTTACTTTTCTTCTTCTTTACGTATCTTCAAGTTTTGACTTCGATCGCACTTGTAGTTATTTAGTTAGAAAAGTAAAATCCCTAACTGTGCGATTTGTTTACTATAACGCACAGCGTGCGTTTTTGATTACATACTTGGCCTACTAATTATGCGTTATTCATCATTTTGTATTTATTTGTTTAATCGTATGGTACATTTCAAGTATTGTATTGTGATGTAAGTGTTATGTATGGTGTCCCAGAAGATCAGTATAAACCTGTACAGAGTGGTGACGAAACCGTGTGCAATTTTGGATTGGTTCGTCTTGGCAAAGCATTTACTTCAAGGTTTAGAAAAACCACTAAAACCTAAACATGTCAACCCTTACCCATCCTAGTATTCACATGTAATAATATTAATTAAGTGTGTAATGTTATTGAGTTTTGTGAAATTGTGTTGTACATTTTTTCTAATTATCCGGGAGGGTCTTGATGACCAGGTCCGGAAACTAAAGTGGTGATTCTCAGGAACAAATGTTTTTTTTGTTGACCATAGAGTACTGTAAGGTACTGATTACCTTCCATATTTTGCATTTGCACCAAAAGCCCCTAAAAAAACACACACGAAAAAAACTCTAAAGAAAAATGACGTACGTTTTGACGTTTAATTCCGAAAACCAAAATGGTGATTCTCAGGAACAACTTGTTTTTCTTGTTGACCATAGAGTACTGTAAGGTACTGATCACCTTCCATATTTTATATTTGCACCAAAACCCCTAAAAAACACACACACGAAAAAACTCTAAAGTGGTCGTAGATAAAATACTATAACGTACAAAAAAACAATAAATAACGCACCAATAAACGAACTTTTTCGTTTACATTCACTAAGTTAGCTTAAGAAGTTTAACGTATTATTAGTCGTCGGATAAGTTTATATAAATTGTAACGAGTAATTCTGTGTGTATTTATAAGAACTAGAAGAAGTATATGTTTAAATAAATAATAAATAATTTGGATAATTTGTTAACACTGGTTCCATAACTTTTTATATTCACACAATAAAAAATACATTGAATAAAACAATTTTTATAGAAAGAGACGTTTAACTGTCCGTACAACTAGAAGGTCAGACTTGTTTTCTATTACATTCAACAACGTTCACCTATTTACTTCCGCTACATGAACATGCGACTTAAGCATGATAGGCACGGGGATGGAGACAAAATCTAAATTATTTTTAAACATTCCGCCCGCCCTGAGACCACTAGGACTTCAAAAAAACTTAAAACTAAACTAAAGTCTAGCACTCCACAAACTGCTCACTTACGCACTAGTCCAGCAAAGGTAGAGGATAAAGCTTCACCGTAAGGCGTTTGCAGGTAGCTCCAGATGGACCACACAAATGCGACCGTCGCTTCCAGGATGAGTCAATATGATGCGAGCCAGCGGCAATTGAAAAGGAGTCGAATTGGGCTCATTGATTAAGACAAGCCAAACCCTTTTGAACGTCGTCGACATTTTTTTAATCCCTTGGCCATTTAGAACGTACTTGGTACTCAGGCAGAACTTCTCGTTTAAACAGGTTTTAGAAGTCGCACACAATCTTGTGACGTTGCTGGTAGTGGGCCAGCCAATTTTTGGAAAAATGAGAATGCTCACTATCTGATACGGGTTTGTAGAGTCCTTCAGTTACAATTGTTGGGATCAGAAGATACGGGTGCTAACGGTCTTTAACGTTCCTTCAATTTGGGTTAAAATAGTCAAGAGACCTTTAAATTAAGTTTCCTATCACGTAAAACGCGAACCAGATGGAATGTGATGGAACGCACACCCGCCTCCCAGATACCACCAAAACAAGGTGCACTGGGCAGAACAAAATGGCATGAAACCCCACGATTTTTGAGATAGTTAGAAATTTCATGTTGTGCACATTTAGTACTGAAGAATTCGTATAGTACCCGCAGCTCATCGGCTGCTGTACTGAAATTTGTAGCATTATCACCATAGATATTGAGAGGTTGGCCACGGCAGCCAACAAATCTTTTCAAAACCTCTATAAAAAGCTGATAAAGTTAAACTTGTCAGTAACTCTAAATGAATTGTCTTAGAAATTAGGCAAACAATAACAGCTACATAGAATTTTAGAAATTAGGGTTTCCTAGTATACCGATCCTTAATTAAAATCGGTCCAGCAAAGTCTAACCTACAGTTAGTGAAACACTACTTCCTTGCATAACTGTCTTAAAGAGATGACCCTAAACCTTTCTTGTACAACAGCCACCCACTGTCTAGAACCGCAATGAAAATATTTTAGATAATAATGTAATACCATCAATTTAGAAAATTGATGCTCTTTTGGGAGAAGAACAGGGTGTATTTTATTGTAGTTTAAATTTGAATTCTTGATAGGCCCACCAATGAGTAACAACCTTTGTTTATCTAAAAACAATCTCAACGAAGCCATAGGAATTTTTTTGAAAAATTTGACGGAAAATTGCCAAATGCTCATTGGAAAATGCTGCACTTTGAACATGTAGTGCTAGTAAATTTACAGCATTGTCTAACTCAAAAATATTTAAAGGTTGTGTGAGACACCCATGCTTGGGGCAATTTCGAATAAATCGACATACATAAGCAAAACTTCGTTGAAGCTTGGAAAAAGGTGACATCTTATTTATTAAGCAAACAATTACATTATAGTCCAATGTAACCACTAACATTGGCTTGGAAGATTTGTATTTCGGTAATTCTGAACAACATATTCAACACTCATATTATTCGTTACACTAGTATCGGGTGTCTGGTATTTTGCTTTTATAATGGCTGTTGGAATAGATGGATTGGATTTGAATAATTTGTTAACACTGGTTTTGTAACTTTTTATATTCCCACAATAAAAAATATATTGAATAAAAAATTTTTATAGAAAGGGACGTTTAACTGTCCGTACAACTAGAAGGCCAGACTTGTTCTCTACTACATACAACAACTGTTGGCTCAATTTTAGCAGGGGACTGTTATTAAGATAAAGATGACTCGCATACAAAATATTTAATAAAACTTTTACTTCAACAACACATTAAACAAGTTTTATATATTATTTGTACGTTTTTTTTGTACGTTATTAAATTTTGACAAAACATACTTATGTTATCTCCCTGGTAGCCATTTACTAACACATAACTACAAAATTGTGCAAACCTTAGTTACAAATGAAATAAATTAACAACATACTCCCTCGTTTGAACAATTACAAACAAAGTACAGAAGAAATTGTTCAAAACATAACAACTTATAACATAGGCAAGTATTGAACAAATAAATATAAAATGGAAGTAATTACATAATATTACCATTTATAATCTAATTCTTAATTAAAACATTAGTCAGTCGGTAAAGGCAGGACACAGACTCTGGATACGGCACGTTTAATTATTCCCTAAGCTGTTTTTACACTCACTACTCTGACTACACCGTCACTACTCGTATGAAGTTTAATAATTCGTCCCAGTCTCCACCAAAGTGGGTGTAAATTGTCATCTTTTACTAAAATTAAAGCATCTATAGCGACATTATTAAATTTGACTTTCCATTTCGTTTTCTTTTGAAGAGACTTTAAGTAATTTCTTGACCATCTCGTCCAAAAGCTCTTTTGAATCTGCTGCATTAGCTGAAATCTTGATAATCGATTCATAGAAACAGTGTCTTGATTTACATTTTGTACGCCAACGATTGGCTTTTCAATTAAAAAATTTGAGGGGGCGAAAGGTAAAAAGTCGTTAGGATTAGATGATAATCGATGTTAAGGACGGGAATTCAGGATTGCTTCAATTTGAAGCAATACAGTTGTCATCTTTTCATAAGTCAATTTTGTTTTAATTATGATTTTCTGCATATGTCTTTTTACGCTATCAATATTAGCTTCCCACAAACCACCAAAATGTCGTGAATTAAGCGGTATAAAATCCTAAACGATTGAATTAGATAAACATTCAGTAACAATTTCTTTGTCTAATTTAATTAATAATTTGTAATGGTCTTTTAGTTTTCTTTGGGCACCAACAAAGTTACTTCCATTATGTGAATAAATATGAGTAGGTTTACCGCGTTGAGCAACAAATCGTCTTAAGGCTGGGGAATTTCCTTGTTACGAAGCATTAAATAAATAGATAGCGCAGCATACACAATTACTGTCATTTGCGAAATAATGTTCCCCCACATGTTGCCGAAATTATTTGTTAGACGAGGTAACAACACTGCGGCAACACCGAACATTTTCTTTACTGTGACGACACAGTAATTTAATGGTTAATTTTTAATATTTTGAATATGTTTTGTTGTGTCAGAATCTGTCAAGTTATTGTGCTGAAATAAATAAATATGAAATTTGTAGGTTATTGATGATGTCAGTGTGACAATGACATAATTATTTCAAACGTAAACTAAGACAAACGTTTTACATTCCACAAACACCCTTGACCAAGATAATTTTTGATATTCCGGTGCTAATTTTTGTTACAAATGAAATAAATTAACAACAACAACGTTCACCCATTCCCCCATTCACTAAATGAGCATGCGACTTAAGCATGATAAGCGCGGGGATGAGGACAAAATCTAAATTATTTCCGAACAATTGCTAAGCCTCTAATTTCAAAATTAATTATACAAAACAAATGTAATTTTTAAGAGGACAAGTAAATAAGGGTGTTTGTATTATAAACTAATTAGGTGAGTGTGCAAGTAAATAATTACAAAAATTCTTTTATTTGATGCCCACGACTCGTTTGCAAACTAGCAAAATGGATTTAAATATTTGGAAGCTATGAAAAGTAGCCATAAAGCAATAAAATACAAGACCAAACAGAAGTTATGTAAAAGTACAGAATTGATGAAAGGTACAATTGAACAAATGTTAAGTAAACATTCAAAAGAAATCGAAGATAAAGTTGAAAATATAGAAGAAAAAATTTATCAAAAATTGGAGTCGTTGGAAACAACAATGGAAGAAAAAATAGAAGATATAGAAGAAGAGAAAATATCCCATAGAAGAAAATTTCTAGAAAAAAATGAACTAAACTGAAGTTTCCAAAACGAAGAAATTGTAATCATCGTACAAGCAGAAACTTTACAACTACTACATACTACTGAAAACGTACGCGTCAGAATGAAGATTGTACCACTCACGTTCGATGATAAAGTACCCTGGTCAATATATCACAAGCAGTTTAATGCTGCAACCTTAACTAATAGATGGACCAGAGAAGATAATACTACATCCTTAATTGTGACCGTGGGTGGAGAAGCATTGAATGTCCTATAGACCGTTTTTGATAGCCAGCAGAAAGACTATGCATCTCACAGAGGTAGCCTTAAACTTCTATAGGCTGTTACCAAAGAGCCCAAACGAACTAAGGAAACGTGTTCAGGTGGGCCATGTTTAACGTCGCTGTACGAAGCCCACACAAAAATCAGAAAGAGGAACGGAAAATTAGAACAAGTCGAGCAAGAGGGGCCAAAGTTGACTTTAGAGAACAATGTCCCAGAGATTGTCATTTGTCACATTGCCTGCGGAACACATACACAGCTTCTACATCGAGGATTTATTAAGGAATACCACGATGTGTTGGGTCTGTATAGTAATTCCAAAGGAAGAACGGAAATTGTGAAGTACAAAATAAATACCGCAAATACAACAGAATCCCAGAAGGCTTTTTTTGGCCAAGAGCGGAGCAAGTGATTGCAAACACAGACAAACAAGGGATAATTGAACCTTAAAGTAATCAATACAAAAATTAAAACTAAACCAAGATTAAGTAAATCTAATAACTTTTCTCCAGCTTAAGATTTCACGTCTTTGATATGCTACTTACCAACATTATTACCAAATAGATCAGCAAGTTTATACACAAGTATAGATATGACCTTAATATCCTTGCAGAAAACAAATGTTTAAGTTAAGTTAAGTAGTATTTCTTGAGTTACAAGAGACACACCTCGATTCACAGATATTGGGGGTACCACAACCATAACAGAAAACCTATCTAGGACAGGCACACCCGCTACAAGAATGTCCACTATTGCGACAATTGCAACAGACAAGAGAAGAAACAACATTATTACATTTAGCAGATAAACTTTCTTTGATAACCTTTTTGTCTACGTTATCACCAGGAATTTGGTCTAGATATTCGAACAAAACACTAGAGATAAACGGTGTTGATTGCGTTTGGCATCAACAGTGATAGAAGTAGGTAGTTAAGATTAGATACAAGATAAACAATAGGTAAGCTTGCTGCAAAGCTATATTTGATAAGATATACTTACTCTATTCTCCGTGTACTTTCCTTTCGGCGTTTTTCCTCCCAGAAATACTTTCCTCCTCGCTTACTTTCCTCTCCGAGTATTTTCCTCCCCGAAACACTTACCTTTCCGCGCACTTTACTCCCCGCGTACTTTTCTCGCTAAAACACTTTCCTCCCCGCTACTTCCTTTCCCGCTCATAATGAAAAATTACAAAAAATACACGATTAAAACAAATTTAAGTGAAAAAAAGTTTGTCTTTGAAATTGTTATTATGAATGTAATTTTTTTAAACAAAGAAATTGAAATAAATGTAACCTACTAATCAACAGTGTTTTCCCCGGATCACATGATAACAACTTAAATTGATTAAAACAGGTTTACGTGAAAAAAATAGTTTGTTTTTAAAATTGTTATTATGATGGTAGTTTTTTTAAGGAAAGAAATTGTAATAACTGTAACCTACCAACTAACACCGTTTACCTCCAATCAAATGAACACAATTAAAATTGATTAAAGCAAAATAAATAATCCCTCTTAATACACGTTGCAAACAAATTTTTGTGCGTTTATTTGTTTTCGTATCTTTTTATTATGAGCGGGGAGGAAAGTACGCGGAGAAGAAAGTAGGTAGGGAGGAAAGTATTTTGGGGAGCATAGTACTTGGGAAGAAAGTACGCGGGGTGGAAAGTACGCGGGCAGGAAAGTACGCGGGTGGAAAGTACGCGGGCAGGAAAGTACGCGTGGAAAGTACGTGGAATTAAAGTGTAAATACCATTCGATAACGAGTAACAACCAAATATAATCTAAAAATTTGTCCGTTTGTTTTACATCTCATTTTGGTAAGTCTCAGTATATGAAAAATTTAGAGTAAACGTTGAGAACGTTTCACTTTACATTGGTATCTGTTGTGGAAAATTTATGGAATGCAAACTATAATTGCACGTCGGAAAACAATGAAGACAGTAAGATAATGCGCTAATATTAACAAAATATGGTTGCCAAAATTACTTTTGGGCTTTTCAATAAAGATAATTAATACAAAAACGGTAGACGCGTTATATGCGTAACTTTCAGCGTAAAAATCTTACAACCGAGTCATTTTTGGAGGGCACTCACAACAAAATACATTAAATTTGTTTAATGTAATTGGGAGGATTAATAAAAGGCAAGAAAAAGTTTCAACGTAACGTTTAACAGTGCTCAATAAAAATACAACATATAAGAATGTGTGGTGTTAAAACAGATATATGATTTAATTATCTATGAAATCACCCTGATCATCAGTAGAAATTGCACGTGGTTGTTACGATTTTATTTTCCGTATTTAGGACGTATGTTGTGAGTCGTTTTAAAACGTGTGTTGCGAGCGGTAAGTTGCGACAAAAGTCGTATTTGGCGCGCAAGTTGTTAATTTTCTACTGGTGGAAATTAAAATGGACTGAATTTACTAGACGGACAGCGAAAATTTTCCTTTCTCGTTTGATACACGTGGGTGTTTTTAGCATTTTCTCTGAAGTAAAATTCTCACCAAAAGTTATTTAATGTGGGTTTCACAATTTCCAATACAAATTGGCGTTTACGTTTAATCCGGCTAGATTCACCGTGAGTATATTGGCTTCTTTCCTATTTGTTTTAATTCTGATTGCTGCATATGCTTTTAGCACGTTGCGTTCGACATTATGTGTTTGTCGAATACTGTACTGGGATAACTATTGAGGGTGCTAGAGTAGCTAATTAAGAACCTTCCCTATAAATAAAAAGCAACGCCACGGTTTCGCATTAATCAAGCTGCAGACCACCGGTGACTACCCTGTCTACAAAGGTTGGTTACGCTGCATACTTCCAGCGAGGAAATCAATTGCTTGCTGTTCTTCTCCGCAGACTTCACGTAGAGGAATTCCCGGGTCTACCTAACTTCCCCAAACTGTCGATACCTTCGCTAGCAGAGTACTTTCATTCTCGGAACTACACTCGACGATTACAACTAAGTTTTCGTATTTAAGCCACTTATTCATAACAATAATGCGTATGAAGCTTAAGTACATATGACATAAAACGGCTCGATAGTTAATATTTAAGTAACTTTTATTTGGTGTACTACTTTCAACCGGAAGTTTGTTTTCAATCAGCTCAATAAGGACTGGGGCGCTTAATTTAGAGCGGTTGTCGCGTACACAAAAGGTCTTTTGGGTTTGCGGGAGGTACTTATCTTTTTTATTCTTGTTTAGATTTAGTGTAACTCGCCGTGTGTAAGTGATAAGTGTACGCAGAGCGTTAATTAAAGCTTACCTGAAATTCGACACCTTAACTAAAAGCTTTATTTATTGTAAGCGAGGCTACTACAAACGCACGTAACTATATGCGACAGTCTTTCTATTTCTGTCACATTTTCCTAATATTTTTAAATTTGTTTGTTATACTGTATTGTTTGTCTCTCTCTCTGGTTTATGTTCGATTTAGCATATTAGATTTTAAGTTAAACCTGTTGGTCTCCTGTTGGTTGGTTTTATTTCTTTCTTTATGCAGTAGGTGGCGCTTTGTTAGACCAACAGTGTAATTTCTTATAGTTATTTAGGAATCCAGGCAACTCTCTTACGAATCCGGATGCTGCTGCTCTAACTATTATAAATATTCTTATCCTCCACGTATTTAGTGCGCTACATCAAGCCAAATTTCCTTTAGTTTTCTTTCTAGGTTGTTCCTCTAGAGCCGTCGCTTCTTTTTGTTATTTTGTAAACTGCAACCGTTACACGGTATTCACATGTTGGTTGTTTTGTAATGTCTTACAGTATCAAAACATGGTATCATATACAATGTAATGATACTCTAAAAAAGCATTGATAAAACATAATAAGAATTTAAAAGAGCCACTTACTTTCTTAGTAAACAATTTCTTTAAATCGATTATAAACATAACCTTGCATCAACTACTTGCATTAAGTATTCTGCGATGTCCGTGCAGCTTTCTGGTTATAAAACAACAAAACTCAATGGAAATACGATATATCAGAATATATTTAGTGTGGAAAAATTATAAGCAAACAAGATTATTCAAATAATGTAAGCTATTTGGTTTGACAAACCAATTCTACCAACCATAAAAAGAAATCGTGGGATAATGTTAACGCTATGGCCCATACACAACGCTTTTGCGTATCGTAATAGAAATATTATAGAACCAAATTACAAAAACATATTTAATAGATGTAAATATTAATTATAACACTGTCGCACATTACACAACTAATAACTGTATCCTGTTTTTTTGTTTACAAATATAGAAAAATGATTCTATGTATAACTTACAATTTCTATTAAATGCAATAGAATGCACAAAACTTATCTATTTTCTACAGTGCAGCATCGACTCAATTTAACGAGCTTAAAAGTACATTATTAAACAATTAACAAATATATTAATTTAACAACAATGAAGTTTTTGAAACGCAACGGAATTGAATAAGCAATGAGTGTTTGGTTTAATCATTACCCCATGCCAACATTTTTAATTTTTACTAACAAAATACATTGCATTAGTTCTCAAGATGATGGTATGAAAGTGTTAGGTTTAATAAAATATTAAAAAGAATAGTAGATTTATTAAAATCTTAAACGGTTGCTAAAAGTGTATGTTAATGTAAAATTATGCAAATGTACCACGGAGCATTTCAATTAAGAACGCTTAAAGTTATTCTTAATTTTTTGGCAAAACATTCTAAAGTAAAATTTTTCTTAACAAATATGAAAAAAGTGAAAAAAGAAATAATTGTAACTTAAAGTTTAAATATCGATAACTGGCAATAAAGTTAACGAGTATTAAATTTTTATTTGGTTTTTTAAATTAAAGTTCATCTTATAAAATCCGCAATTTATTAAACGCTCCTATTGTATATCATTTAAATATAATTCATCCATTACGATGTTCTGTTTAAAATCTACATTTTACTAAATTTGTATCCAAATTAACTAATGGAGCGTTTATCTTTTCGTTCTATCTAAAATTAGATGGTCTAATTAGTTTATTATCCGTTACATAATTTTTGGGCTCTTTTAAGAGTATTGATGTAGCGCAGCGTTGTTTGTTACGAAAATAACAATTATTTATAAATCTGAACTGAATTGAAACGTGCGTCAGTTTTTATTTTGTAACGAATGGTATTGAACAATTCAAAAATTTATGAATACGTTTACTTCAATCTGATGTTCGATAATATAGCAAAAAAAATAAATATTGAAAATATTTTCCACTGCATTTTTGAAATTTAAGACTAATAGAATTTCATTGTAACAGTAAAGTAATAATATTGATCGGCGTAACTGCTGTAGTTTTATTGGAAATGATTTTCCTTTAAATTAAAGATAAATTGAGTGCGAGTTCCTAGAGAGGCCTTGTAGGATATTGCAATGTAATGAAGAATTTAAATGTAAGGATGCTGAGAATTGAAAGAACTATTGTCTTCATTGTTAAAACCGGTTAAATCAACATGTTTGAATGTACCACCCTATACCCTTCTACAAAAGAAGGCGCATAACACAATACTGGAGAAACTATTAATTTATTTATATTAATTCACATATTAATTAAATTCTTTAAAAACACTTATTTTATATATTAAAATGCGCTTCCATTTGAGTAACAGCTACAATTTAGCCCCTTTCTCGTAGATTTTAATTGGGAAAGCTTTGTATTAGTAAACTGTTACAGGAAAAAGTAAAGTTGCCGCGCGGTTAATTTACAATTAGACACCGCCAAATAATGTGCTGCCTGTACGTGGAGAATTGTGTAACTACTTGTTTTGGGATAGAATGGCTAGCGGTAGTACGTTACTTTTAGAAAACTTAAAGAAAAATAAGAGCCATCAATATTGTTGTGTTCCACAGTGTAATAATTATTACACAGGAAATATATCAATGCATGGGTTTCCGTTAAAGAACAAATTATTGTGCAAAAAGTGGCAAATTAATTTAAAAATTGGAAAGGCAGTTACTGCACATATGAAAGTATGTAGTAATCATTTCAATAAAGAAGATTTTATTTTATTTGGTAAGTAAACAGATTACTTTATTAATATTCTGGAAGTATTTTGTTTTATTTGTAGATAGTGTTAACAAACGTAGATGCTTAAAAAGAATGCTTTCCCATCACAAAATCTACCACATGGAATTGTACAAAATTACCATCATTTAAAACGATCCAAGCAAAGCAGAACAGAATTACAAGATTGAAACGAAGGAATGAAAGAACTGTCGATAACCAAAAATTTACATCTTTAAATGAAGAAATGTTCACACCACAAAGAAGTGACAAATGTGATATGGAAGCTGCTACTGCGTTGTTACAATTGTATAATGTTCACAAACATGTTCAAATTCCGAGAAAGAATGTTGAAGAAAAAGCTGTACAAGTAAATACATTTGTGGATATTTCTTTAAAATTTGATATTGCTGATGTAATCAATACAGAGTATCGCTTGAAATTTTGTACAGGAGTGAACAACTTGAAACTATTTGAAGTGATTGTGAATACAATTTCTAAAATATGCCCACCATTTCGAAAATTTTGTATAAGGAAGCAAATACTATTAACTTTAATGAAAATTAAATTAGGCCTTACATTTAGTTTTTTAGCATTGTTATTTAACATTTCACAATCTAGAACAAGAAGATTTTTGGATACATGTGTAGAGTTCTTGGACAATTATTTAAATCACTGATAAGATTCCCATCTAAAGATGAAATTATGTACAATCTTCCAAAATGCTTTTCTAATTTTCCACGTTGTAGAATTGTATTAGATTGCACCGAAATTTTAATTGAAAAAGTTCCTGTGTAAAATGTCGTCTGCGGAGCTATTCCTTTTACAAAAAAATCATACATGTAAATTTTTAATAGGTGTTGCTCCATCTGGCTTAATTACTTTTGTTAGTAAAGCATATGGAGGACGCGCATCAGATAAGGCCATTTTCAATAAAGAAAACCTAATAGAACGTTTTTACCAGGGCAGGACGCTATAATGGTCGACAAAGGTTTTGCCATTACAACAGAATGTGCAGAAAATTTTGTTGAACTAATTAGACCTCCTTTTTAAGAAAAGGTGCAAACCAGTTTAGTAAAGAAGAAACGATAAGAACAGCAGAAATTGCTCGAGCTCGTGTTCATGTGGAACGCAGCATTCAGAGAATAAAAACTTTTGCAATCTTAAAATATCGGTTGCCTTTTTCTATATTACCATTTATCGATGACATAATGATAATTGTGGCCGGTTTAGTAAATTTGTCAGAGCCCATACTGGCATCCAATAAATTCTAGAAACTCTTTTGAATTATGAATATGTACATATATAAATTTAAAAATCTGTATTATAGTTAATAGTATAATATACTAGATTAATTTATGCGCATTATAATTTAATTTAGGTTCTGTTCATAATTTTGTTTTATTTGTAGGGCAGTAATTGATAAAACCATTTAAAAATGTAATAATAAGATTGTATTTAACAATTTACACATTATTACATAAGCAACAAATTAAATTGATTCTGTTTTGAAATTGTTTGTAATGCACGTTATATAAAACCTAAAATATACATAATGTAATGTTATCAACAGCTCATTGATATACTGTTTATCTAGCTCTACACTAATTTTACTAAATTCTTTATCAAATGAACTGTATACAATAAGATCACAAATCTGAACGTTTAATACTGCCATACCTATCTGGATTTGGCTGTAATATTTATGTTTTTTTTAAACATATGGCACCATCGGATACATACAAATAATCAATTTCACCGTTCATAATTAAATCATATATGCCCTTCGTAGCACCTTTAATGGGACATTTAACTTCTATGATGGAGTTTACTTTTTTCTATTATGATGAGCCGGTCTGGACTAAACCCAAGCCATGGCATAATTGGATTTACAATAAAACCGCACCTGTGAACAGTCACATTAAATTTTTGTTGATATGCCCTAATTGCATGATCTTCATGGTCGCTACCATACTTCGTATTTGCATTCCCAAAAAAAAAACTATCAATAATGCCACTAATCTTCTTTATCCAATTCGGTGAAACGTTTTTCATATAAGTAAACAATTCATAACTTTTGCTAGCTGTTATTCTTAGCTTTCTGGCAGAATGCCACAAGCTATTGTTGCTTTGGTCTGTTGTATCTTGCGCTAAATTAACTGCATCTTCCATGCTTAAACATACATTTTTTAAATAAAATTCACTTTTGGTTCAGAAAGTGAAATTGCTTGAAAATTGCTCTTAAAACTAAGTGACAGTTGATATTCTAATGCTGCCTTTACTTCATCATTTGTAATTCTTCTCTTTATATCAAATTCATTACGATTCTTTGATATATGCCGAGCAGCCTCAGAAGTGGATGCAGCTAGAACCTTTGAAAGGCATTAAAAATCACAATTTCCTTGTTACTGTTAATGCTACATTATCAAAGTAATGGAGATGTACGTTATGTGCAACAATTAAAAGACAGTTTAAATGACACTGATGTTTAACTGTGAGCACATCTCCAAAACTTTCATAAATTTTACTGAAAGCCTAAATTTCTAGCTACATCTCAATTAACCAATAATAAACTAAAAAATAAATTCTTTTTATCCAATAGTAATTGTGGGGGCTTAAGACCTATTTCACCAATGTTGGCTAATTTAAATAAGTTGAAATAGTTATTGCTAAAAAAAATTAATGAATTAATTAAAATTGATGACACTGATCATAAGGGTTAAAAGTTTCAAAACTATAAAAAAAACTGTCATCTTAATAGCCATCGTAATAAATAATACGTTCAAATTAAACGGATACTGCAATACACCTAATATAGTTACCGTTAATACAAGCATTAAAAAAGCCCTCGGCCAACTCAGTTGATACATTACACTGAAATGCATTTAGTTGTTTAACATGACAAAAACTTCTAATATATACAACTTCCGTTACTTTTCTGGGTTATTATTTCTTCCCCAAGTTTGCTCTAAATCTGTACATGTTAGCTCTGGTAAATTAGCAGTTCTACAGTAACTTCTTTTAATATACATGTATTGTTTTATGTGACTATACATACCTATTTACCAACAACAACACAGCAAAAATGTGTTTACACTTTACACCATTCCCTGCTTTACAGGAACAGTGACATTTCCATAGTCTATAATCTAAAAAGGAAATTAAGCAGTATCTGCATTTTTCATATATCAAATAAAGATTTACCTTCATTAAGAATTAATTTTACTTTGTGTGGAAAATATTTTATTTGTGATGTCTGCAAACACAAACCGACAACAGAAAGGGTCTTATCTCGCTCATGTCTTAAAAAGAAATGGAAACCTGGCATTATTATAGAAAAGATGAGTCGTCTACATTATTTTGTGTTATTAGACAAAGGATACACAATCAAACGTCACATAGATCAACTCAGACCGTGTAAATTAGAAAAACTAGAGAAACGCGTAAGGTTTTACCCAGTACCTGAAGTACGAACCATTTCCTTGGTTCGCTGAAATCAACCTTTTTCGCAATCTTGATCCCCATTGCCGCAAAATCCGCTATCAGTTTCTGACACCACACCAGTCGACAACAAAGCAGCTGACACAACAGTGCCAAACACCGCCTGTACTAAAACGGAAACACAAGCAGATGTGGCAGTTCAATCGCCACCCATAAAAACGTCCTTGCCAGTTCAAGCACAAACCGTTCAGTTACGACGTTCCACAAGAGAACGTCGTCCACCGGGTTATCTACAAGAATATCACTCGAGTTAATTTTTAAGTTTTTCAATTAATCATGGGAGAATTGTTATATATATTTTATTAGATTTTTAGGAATAGTGACAACACTGTAAAATAACATTAAGTTTGTACGCAACGCAAATTATTATGTTATGTTATGTTGAAAAAATAAAGATGGCTTCATTCAGTGTGTTAAATATCATATAGAAATAAAACACTGATTATAAGTACCTATAGACAAGTAACGTGCACCTTTGTTTTGAAGTCGCCATGCTAGAAAGAGAAGTGCAAGGTCGGATCTATCACTGTCAAGTGAAAAAATAACAAAAACTACTATAATTCAGCATTCTATGAAAATGTTAAATTCATGCTCCAGCCTGTCACTGTTAACCTAAAATACATGTCAACTGTCACTGTTAATCTATAAAATACATGACACATCTTGTATAACTTCCACTTCCACTTATAAATTTCCACTAGTCACGTGGTATTTTAGTGTAGTTCTTCACTGCTTTCTTTCTTGTATTCAGGTTTCATTTTTCGGTATAAAGCAAAAATAGCATATACTCATCTATTTTATATTTAACTCATTTCTAACTACTTTGTTTTGTACCTTATTTCTTCTAGTAATTCCTTTGACTTTCTTTAAATAATAATATCTATAGCCTACCTTGCTTTTTAATTTTTTTAATAAGACCCATGATTCACTACCGTAGGTTAATATTGGTCTGAATATGGTTTTATACACTGTCATTTTTTCCTTCTACTTATTTCTTTTTCACTACAAATGCTTTGTTCAAGGCATGATATATTTTGGATGCAGAACTGATCCTGTCATTTATTTCGTTTTCTACATTCATATCTCTTTCTATCATTACTCTAAGATGTTTCTACCCGTTCTAGTTTTTCTTGGCTGATTTAGAGGTTAAGTTTCTTATTTTCATTACTTTTGTTTTTACGTGTGTATTTTTATTTTACTCTCTCTCTCTCAGGTGTTTTTCCCACAGTTTTAGTTGTTCCTGCAAGTCCGCCTCTCTTAATACACACAACACATTCCTTTGTTCTGGGCTGTAAAAATAGCTAAAGCCCGGTAAACCCGTCTCAGGTTTTCGTTATTATCAGCCGTGGTAAATATCTTGGTGTTCCTATTGGGTTTGTGTTGTTTATTTATTTGTTGTGTAAATTATTTTCTAGTTTTAAAATTTTATTGTTTTCAAATAAAAACTTATTAGTTATGTTCAATCGATCAATCAAAAACAGCTTTATTGTCACTAAAATTGACATTTCTTGGACAAAGCAAATGCATTTATCACAGAATTATACTTAGTTTAAATAAACATAACTAAAACAGTTGATTACAACCAAATATAAAATAAGTATATAAATAGTTGAAGTCAATATAATAATGAGTTCAAATACCTTGAATCACTGAATTTCATGTAAATTAAAATTAGTTATTGTTATTAAAAGTAACAGCAAAAAAAGCAGATATTTGATATAGTGGTTTGTCAATCAGAAATATTTTTGTAGTTTTTCTAAATTTAGCTTAGGGATACATTGATTTGTAAGAACCTGGTAGGTGATTGTATAATTTTATACCACTACACATGATAGAGTTTTTAGTACATTCTAATTTCGGAGTTTCTAAGCTAAGGTTGTAAAAAGAGAAGTTTCTAGTACTTTGTGAATGAACCTGCCTTTGCGGAAAATTGTGCAGATGGTTGTGAATAAAACTAACGGTTTCTAAAATGAATAATGTTGGATGAGTTAAAGTTTAGAATTTTTTAAAGTATTCTTGACAATAGTCTCTTTTTTTCAGTCCGAAAATGTGTCTGATAGCTCTTTTTTGTAATTTAAATATTATGGTAAATCTCTCCTTACAACGGGCACCCCAAAACGGTAATGCATATCGCAAAAGAGATTCGAAAAGAGCAAAATATGTTGTCCTAGCGGTGGTTACATTTAATTCACTGGAGATTGTTTTTAATGCATAATATGTAGAAGACAACTTATTTACTAATGAATCAATGTGAGGCAACCATTTCAGAGAATTGTCTAAAGTAGGACCTAAAAACTTAGTCGATTTAGCAAATTGAATTATATTATTGTCGTCTAACACTATCGGATCTAATTTTCTTTTAAAACACATGGCCTTGGTTTTTACTGCATTTAAACTTAAGCTGTTGGAGTCACACCACATTTTCAGTGCTAGAAGGTCTTCTTTTATTGAATTTTACAGCGATTTCGGTTGTGAGACTCTCCACATGATGCTGGTGTCATCTGCGAATAATGTTATTTTGCCGTTAATATTCAAATAAAAATAAGATTGGTTCAAGAACCGATCCTTGTGGAACTCCGCGCATAACATTATTTGCATTTGAGTTTTTATTTTTGATTTTGATGTATTGTTTTTTATTGCTTAGGTAAGATGCAAACCACTTCAGTGAAGTCCCTCATATCTCATAGTATTCCATTTTTGTGATTAAAGTATCATGTCTTACACAATCAAACGCCTTAGCAAAGTCACAGAACACAGCCGCTGTAGAGTATCCCTCGTTTACACTCTTAAGAATTTCTCCCAATACAGAAAACAATGCATCCGTAGCATTACGATTTGTCAAAAAGCTAAGTTGATAGTTACTGATAATATGAAATTGCACGAGAAACGACAGTAATCTGTTTTTAACTAACTTTTCTATTATTTTTGAAATTACCGATAACAGTGCTATGGGTCTATAATTACATACACTATCTTTACATCCGCCTTTGTACAACGGAATGATGACGGCTGTTTTTATGCAATCCTGGAATATCCTTTTACAGAAAGAGTCATTAATTAAGTAGTTGAAATACGACAATGGGTTTGACGGAAGGTGGGAGAACAATTTAATTGACAGACCATCTTCTCCGGTAGAAAATTTATTTTTTATATCAGAAATAGATTTTACTAACTCATTCTTATCGACATGTTTTAAGAACATACTATGATTATTGGCGATTTTCGAAATATGAAATAGGATTTCCATCAAAGTTTATGTTTGAAATGATATTATCAGCAATAGATGAAAAATAATCGTTTAAATCATCAAGAGTTGGAAGTTACCTTTAGGACATTTATTTACTATTTGTGCGGCTTATCTACTTGTTAAAACAGCGTAAGTATTATCGTGCGTTGGCTTAATAGAACTTGTTTCTATCCTTTGATTTATTCCGCTTACTTTCTGAATTTCCTTCTCAAATATCAATTATATAATTCTAGGAATATTATTATTTATTGTTCCAGACTTATGTGTAATTTTAACTCGTAAAGGCTTAAATTTTCAATTTATTTCCAGAGATATTTGAAACGCGTGGCATTCCCCATCTCCTTATTAATTATATTACTAGTCTTAATAAGTGGTTTTCACAACTACCCGAAAATGGTATGATTTTTAACCAATTTTGAGGTTGTAAAGTAGGCGTTAACAACTCGAGGTCAATAACAATAATTATTTATTTATTTATTTACCGTATGGTAATAATGATAATGAAAATATACCTTGGTCAATAATGAAATCTGTCAAATTTGACCGATTTTTAATCAAATATTAGGAGCTAATTGTATAAAATTTAATCATAATTCAAGCGATATATGACCCCAACAATAATTCTACTAATTTACGCCAGCATTAAACTTCCGTTGTTACACTAAAGCGCCACCTGCTGGAGGATGTAAAAGACTCCTGCTACCTGTCAAATGCGTTGATAATTGGCAAATGTCAAATTTGGTATTTAGGAATTGTTTTCTTGTACCGACGAAAGTTTAAAATAAAGTATCTGTAATACATTGTGACGTCAAGGGTTCATACTAGATGTCAGTTTAACCAGAGAAAGAACTGGAGTGTCGTCGTTTCATTCTGATGTAGTATTTACATAAATGAATAAAGTTGGCGTAGGTCGTGGGACATAGTACGTTCGTGTACTATGTGCTGCGTAAGTGATATTTGACATTATGGTAGGTATCACATGTCGGGCCAGAGATCGTTGACCGGGTTGGATGTTATCGACTTGCTCGTGCTGATCGCTGGTCGGCGTCGCGAACTGGTCGACGCCAATTAAGTGTCGAATCGAATTGGACTTAAACTACACTAAACTAAACTTAACTGTGACTGATAGAACATCGACTTCCGCTGTTATCGTACCTACTTCGGTTTATATGCACAAAGTAGGTTGGTTTGCTTTGTATGCAAGGTCGTCAGAAATGCTTCCCGATTCTCAATATTTCTTTAATTGCGTTAATTGGATGTTTGTGGTCTTCGAAGCACAAGAAAAGGTTGAGGGAATTGGCTGATCTTCAACTGGAAGTACTTGATTATTAGCCAGGTTTAGTGCGAATGATGTTTCGGGGTCCTGTCTAAGATGGTCTCTTCAAGGTACTCCTTAGCTATTTTTGAGGATTTCCAACCCTCAGCCTCTTTAAAGACAACATGTCGCCACCACTTTCGGCTAAAATAGTAGCAGAGGTTGTGCGAATTGAATGGCCAGTATAAGTTTCCGGATTGATAAGATTTAAATACTTGGCAACTACAAAGGGAACTTTGCTTATGGTGTTATGTGCTTTTTATTTTAGAACGCAATAAACATTCTCTCAAGCCTGGGTTTAGTTTGTTTTGCAGATATTTTCTTAAAATTTCTACCCAAAGAGGTTCAATCACAACAAACCTTCTAGAAGTACCGTTTTTACTCTAAAGAAAATTAATAATGATTTTATCATCTCAAATATTAACATCTTTTATCATCATGTTTAGAAACTGATCAAATCGGCAAGTTCCAGCCACTCCAGTAATCAAAATTGCCTGTATGTATATTAACATAATTTATACTTTTTAAAATTTGTTCCAAATCAAAGAAATTACCTTTGTCAAAAAGAAATGTTGATCAGAAGCGTCGTTTAAAAAATTCACTATTTTTTCTTTTGAAGAAAAGTATTGACTTGAAGTATTTTGAAATGTCAGTATTCTTATTAAGGGGTAGAATTGACTTTAACATTGAAAATGTGGCACATAAGGTCAAGTCTTTTGGTTGCAGCATGCATTTTTTGATGTACTAGCCTCTTTCATGTGTCACCAATCCTTGTAAGTACTATATATATTTCAGTAGATACATTTGACTTTTTAGGCAGCAAATTATCACCTGCCGGTTTTGTGGCCTCTTGGTTTTGAGAATCACATACCAAACACTTATTTGGGACACTTGTTTTTATTGTAAATGTCATTTTCAGTGCCTACCTACCTGATTATTAATAATACATTTTAAATTGGTTTATTTGTAAATTGTTATTATTCAGTCATTGTTTTTATAAAAGTTAAATAAAAACTCTTAAATATTGCTTTTAAACTCAATTATGACGAAAAAAAAAGAGTTATTATATATATGCCAATTTGTAGGCTTGCCGGCCTGGGTAGTTCTAATCGGAGACAAATACGAAAAAAGTTTAAACAATTTATTTACAGCTTATATGCAATAAAATAGAAAAGGAAAATTAATTAATAATAAAAATAACAGAAAATGTATTTTATTTCCGGCTTCCGTCCGGTGAAATGCGGCCTTGCGGTTGAACTCGGCGTCGTCGGTGGACGGCTTGAATATGGCCATGGTTGTTGGTACTTCTGTAACACCAAAATAAAACCTAAACGTAAGGAAATTAATTATTATGATTGATCATTAACATCAATTAGTTTTATAATTCTTGAGGTTACAACAATTAGTGGTCTCTCATCTGTCAGGTTTGTTAGTTTCTATGTTGCCCCGGCTTTACGAGTGCTTTCTAAGGAGAACTGTTTGAATTAATATATAGGGATTTAAATATGCAAATAGGGAATGGTTTCCAGCAGATGATACTTTTTCCGCCCGATAGGTCTCGCTACTACTAACGGTGAATCGACTTTACGCTAGAACCAGGTGGTTAATTGAATGCACAGAATTTATCCCAGTAAAATATCCTTTTCTTTTTTGCTAAGTTGTCCACCCAACGTACTCAGGTCAAGGTTGGTTATGTACGTCACGCAAGGGGGAACCCTTACGGTCTGAACGTATTCAACGATGTATTTGTTTATGAGCGTGTCAAAGAACAAGTGTCTTGCAAAAGGGAACCCTCGCGGTCTGAACGTGTTCAACGAGGTGTTATTTCTTAACCTTGATTTCGACAGAGTACCTAGTCCCTTACGGTCTCAAGTTACTGAAATAACTATGAAAACGGCAAATAATGTATTTGTTTACGTGCAGATCGAGGAACGAACGCCTCGCAAGAGGAAACCCTTGCGGTCTGAACGTGTTCAACGAGGTGTTACTTCTTAACCTTGATTGCGACAGAGCACTAGGTCTCTTACGGTCTCAAGGCACTAAAATAACGATGAAAACGGCAAATAAAATAGAATTCGGTTCAAAACAGCAAAATAAAAAATTAAATTCGAAAATAATTATAAGTTCGGAAAACGTTTTTCTATGGCGATGGATCAGAAAGTGGTTTTCGGACTTCGGAGAAGAAGGTTCTTTAAATACGACGGAGAATCAGGTGTCCGTTTTTTTCTTTTGGGGTCTATTTATACCCTTTTCCGGAAGCCGGGAGGCTTGGGTGGGTCCGGATGATCCCCAATGGTATGGCTTGCTGCAGAGGTCCGTATTCTAACGCTTCGATTTTTTCTTTTGAGACGTCGGGCTTCGGTGTAAACGCGCTTTTTTGTTAACGGCGGCGGTTTGAAATAGAGGAGCTCCTCTCCGGGGCATCACGGGCAGACCATCCATTTAATTTTTTGTATAACACCGATAATGATAATTTTCATTGCTTCAAGCGACCTTGGACTGTTAGTAGTGAAAACAAAGGTTAGGTATAGAAAATTTTTAATTTTTTCTTAAATAATGTAAGAAAAGGCAGAAGGAGCCATTTAAAAAAGAATGAATTCGAAAAAGTTAAAAAACTTTTAATGCACGCTCTTCGCAGATCACCCTGTATAGCGTTTGGGCAATGCTTGTTAAATTCACAACTTTGGTTAATACTGTACTGTTATACGAAATTTATGTGACGTGTTGTGACTGTTTTTTTTTTGTTTTTCATAAAGAAATTTGTCAGTTACTACATATTTAAGTTCCAACGATTTAAAATTATACAGTGCTTCCCAAAAGTCCCCCCCTCTTATCTTTAGAGCGATTATACATAAACAAGTGCAATTTGGAAACTGAATATCAAAGGTTGGAAACTTCCTTACTAGTAATGATAGATGACGAAATCGTCAAAAATGACGTCACAAGGCCATTGTGACCAATAATTTTAAATTAAACCCTATAGCAAGCGACACCTCTTTCAAAAGGTATCGAAAAACATATTGAATGATACTAATTTTGTTTGTGTTTATGGCAGTTTTATTGGCTCATTAATAAACATTAAAATTTAAATTCCATTGTGACCTCATCTTTGACGATTTTGTCATAATATATATTGAATAAGTATTCAACATTTGTTTTGTTTTAAGTTCATTAACGTAAATATATTTATCCAATAATGTTGTTTACGTATTCTTTATTAAATGTCTTTTTCAGATGGAGGAAAATTAATCTCTTTTCGCCGTTATATTCGACCGATTAGATTTAAATTTGATTAAAGATTACAAACAAAATGTTTTATGGTTTTTTATTTTTTTATCGTTTACTTAACACACATACATTAATTCAATATCTTTCTCTTAATAAATAAAAACCTTTTTACGGTTTTTTGTGCTTCCTGATGCACAAATAAATCAAGGCGTAACACGCAACGTTTTTTTAATTTTTATTGTGTAGTAATCTCTCTTAGGTATTATATACGGAACAATAAATCATTTCTACGCCTTTAATTGGCGCGTTTTGTTTGCTTTATCGATTTTATATTTCAGTTTATTTCGTTACTGTCACCAAATAAAATAAAATTCAGTTCTGCTAATAAACTTAGGAAATGGCAATGATCAAAGCATGTGCACTAATTCCCTTAATATCGTACATCCGGCTTTTAGCTATTAGGACAGTATATACTGTTAAGTAACTTACATTAAATTTCTCTTAAAGCAATTACAAACTATCAGAAACTTTTGTACATTGCAAATCTATATGTACCGACGTACACAAATTTTTAAAGTTAACAACCAAAACGCTTCCGGAATTTATCCATAAACGTAGGTATATCAATGAAATTTCATTTAATACGAACTTAAAAGTCCCAAATAATTATACCTTAAATATTAACTTGTTCAACTTCAAACAAAACTGTTAATTATATAGTAATTTTCTAAGCACACAAAGCAATTATAATCTAAAATTACATTGCTTTCTCTTCATATTCCTTTTGAAATGAATTTACATTTGCAGTATAAATGGCGGGGTTTAGTTGTATGATTAAAAAATGGTTTTGTATTAAACCAGACTCCTGTACTGTTTGTAAGCATCTTATTATCATAGTTATGCTAATTGGGTTTCGTCACTGCTCGTTCTGATTTAATTAATATCTACAGCAAAACAATCCAGAGTACCAGAACTTTGAATCGAATAATTAAGGAATACAAATTTAGTTAAGTAATTGCTTGGCTATCATCTCTGTAACCAACTTAAATTTCGTTCGTAAGCGTTTTGCAGACGTAAAGTTTAAATTCGGCAAATTAAATTGAAAACCGTAAAGTTTGGAGTATGTTAATTGTATTGAAATGGCACTATCTTGTGTGTGGTGTGTATTTACAAATAATTTAGGGGTTGAAATAAATGATTCACCTACATACATATAGCACATTTTAAGAATAACTACTCGATTAATAACAATTTCTTAATTACTTACTTGATAGGTTTATAATAAACTAGATGAAACCCCCGTCCTAGCAGACGGGACCAGGATAAAGAAAAGCCCCCCTAGAAGACCCCCGCCACCCAGACCCCCTTTATACTCCATTCTAAGTCCAACCATATACTTGGCTTTGGCCTAGCACATGTATTGGCCGAGTCTATAGAAGGACAAAGAAACAGACAAATTTTGAGTCGTAGTATACAGGGTGTCTCAAACAAAGTGGCCTATTAGACGTTTAAGGAAAACTAATCGTATTTAAATTTTGAAAATTTGTGATAATATATATTAATACTGATCTTCAATTGTAAAATAATTTCGCTTATATCGCACTTCCGGTTGTGCCGGAAGTCGACATCAAATTCTTTATGTTAAATAGAATGATATGTTTTTTATGATATTTTTGTATTTAGCTCCTAATTTAAAACAACTTTTATTAAGGCCGGCCACACACGTAACGGTATACCGTACGTTTAGCTCAGTTGAGAGATGGCGAGCCAACAAGATGAAGATCATATGATAGCTTTAGTCGGATTGTGTGTGGTTTTAAACAGTAAGAAGAAGAAGTTTAAAAGTAAAATGTGGAGTAAAAAGTGGCTTACTAAAAGAAATGATTACACTCATACAAGATTATTGAAAGACTTGGGTGGTGAGCCTTCAGACTGCGTTTACGACTCGACATCACTAGCACCAGTAGCCACAAGATAGTCCGCTAACTACAAAACACAAAGACAAAAGACACTCTCTTCACAGGAAGAAGCCTCAACTAAACAAAACAACTGCGCAGGCGACCGGACGTACTCACACACACGCTCAGGTCTAGGGTATAACTGACGACTGCGCAGGTACAAGATACCAAATCTCCGTTCCTGTCAGGTCACCTGCGCAGGTCTCTTCGCCTGTGCACTTTCGCCTGCAGCGACTGGCACACACGCTCCGGTTTGCTTGCGCAGGTGACCTGTACAGGTTTACCTGTCATGTATACCGTTACGTGTGTGGCCGGCCTAAGGTTTGTAATATCTACTTCCCATAGTTTTTGAAATACCGTTAAATTTTTAAAAAAATATTGGTTTGTAGAATATTTTTTAAAAATTCATATTTTTGAACTTTGTTAAGATAAAAATTATATTTGGTTTTCTTATAACAAACGCTTAGTTTTATTCATTACTGTGATTAAAATATGTTCAGTGTATTCAGGACGTCTACCATTGATTCTCAAAGTAAGCCAACTTCAAATAGTAACAAGTCGATTTTTTTTAAACAGAACATACTAAATACTATTTAACAGGTTGATTCAGAAATTTTTTTGTGTTCGATTGATATAAGCATTACCTATACTCATTTCATACGGTTTAAAAGTTATTACGTATTTTTATAAAAATTATTTTTAATGTGGTAATATCTAGCTTTGTTTGGGACACCTTGTATAGACTAGTATACAGAGAGAGTTAAAAGTATGGAGACACTCAAATTTCTGTCGTTAAAGTTCATTTTTTATCAAAACAATTAATACAAAAGTTTTTTATGAAATTTTTATCTACATATTGACATATACAAAAATTATTTTTGAGTTATGACTTTACGGAAATTTTTTTAAATGGCAACCTTTTAATGTTGCACTACTATTCAATAGAGATTTTTTTCTCTTTATAATAGTATAAAAAAATTTTCGGTAGTATTAAATTTCGGTTAAATGCCGGTTAAAGTTAAAGTATTTACAATTCGTAAACGATACAGCCATGATAAACAAAAGCGAAGTTAAAAATTTCATAAAAAACTTTTGTATTAATCATTTTCGTAAAAAATTTATTTTAACGACAGAAATTCGGGTGTCTCAATACTCTTAACTCTCTCTGTATAGATATTTAAATAAGGGTAGAAATGCACACATGCACACGAGTTTTTGGCCGTTTGAATAAATGCAATACGGATATGTATATTAGAATACAGTCCACGCTCTGCACAAGTAAAGATACGAAAATCACAAATAATGTAAAATAAATGGTATTAAAAAAAATTATTTTACTCCAAGAACGCTACACTTGCTACTGTTTACAAAATTTAAGTCTGAGTATACTCGTTGTGTTTAATTATAAAGGGGTGACTGAAATTCAGTTATTACTAATATTATACTGTAACAAAAATTCATAATAATAATAATCTCCCTGGGGGCCTGCATGTTGCAGGTATTTACGGGCTTAGCAAACCCGCGGTCCCGAGCTCTTCAGTGGTCCATGGGACCACTGTCTTACAATTCCAATTAGATTGATACTACCGGCATTATGTTGCCGGTACGGCAGAGTTTTGTGAAACTGGACCGTTGCCACCCTGTAAGCTGATAGTAGCTCAAAATGCAATCGTGGACACAAGTAGTGTTAATGCCTCGGATGGGTTAGAGGGTAGGGCTACCTCTAACGCGGGTTGTCAGCCCAATGTTGAAAAACACGGCAATAATATGGATGTGAAAGTGAGTCCACTAAAAAATCCACGCAATATTACAAATCAACGGAAGGTGGTATCTCCCCAGTTCTTGATCGTGAAGAAGAAGGAAGAAGATCTAAAAAGAGTTCATTTCTAATACAGAAATCTTTGTACGGATTAGTTGGAGAATTGAAACATATTAGAAAGGTCAGAGATGGGTTGATGGTGCAAACAGTTTAATAAATTTTAAAAATAATTAAGATTAGAAATTTTGAAGTAAAAGTGACTGCACATAAAACCCTCAACACTTCTAGAGGTGTGTTAAACTGTAGGTGTCTTTTAAATTGAACTGTCAAAAAACTTTGAAAAAGTTGAAATACCAAGGAGTGACTGAAGTTAAGCGTATCAAAACTAAAATTATTAATGAACTTTGTGATACTGCCAAACATAAGACCGAAACTACTTTCTAAAATAAAAACAGCATTTTACTAGTTACCTGTCAGGTTGTACGTCCCGTCCCTGTGATAAATCGGTCAAATGTATAAACTGTTACGAAGAGCACTTTACTCTTTCACGTGGCTGTCCGGTGTATAAATAAGAAATGATCGTTCAGGAAATAAAAGTAAAAGAAAATAACCGTATTACGAAGCAAAAAAGAAAGTAGTCGCATTCACGCCGCGCCGTAGATAAACGTTTCATATGCTAAAGATACGTCTACACCAATGAAGGTGAATACCCAATCATTGATAGAGGATTTAATTCCTTCATTGGTAGAAGCACTTAAGTCATGTTTTATAGTTAAAGAGCCTGTTAGATCTACTGTCCGCGAAGCTAAAGAATGCCTGAAGGTTGGATGCGCATTCGTCCAACTCCAAGTCCCTTAAGCGCGGCATCTCAGTGGCGTCGCCATTAAAAGTGCGTTTCGTTTATTATCATGTATTACACTAATTAATTATATTAATTTACATACGTACTTGTTAATTTGACTTTATTACAATTATTGCAACAAAACGACAATGAACCAGTTTGTATCCTACTTGAATTTTATTTTGAAAATTTCAAAGCTCATCATACTCAAATTTATTAGACAAATATGTATAAACAATACTTTTACAGTAGTAAAATAAATAAGTAGTTTTGCAGCGCATGTAATGCTGATGGCATTTGCTAAAATTTTTGTTAAAGAAATCCTATTAGTTGACATTCCTTAGTATCATTAGACAATGGTATCATTAACAACAAATTAGCAAATATTCAAAAATGTTTGTATTAGTTAGTTCGCTTTCAACTGTGATTCTGCCAAGATATCTGAAAATACAATAGTTTAAAAACGAGTATAGAAATATGAGTTCTACATTGGAAAAAAGTGGTCAAGTAATAAATGGTCAAACGCGTGAGGTGATAATGTGTACAGTTATTTAAAAAACTTACACGCCACATATACCTTGAAACAATTAAAAGAAACCGTGTCTGAAGCAACAAAAGTGTCTGTTAGATCGGTGGCAAATATTATTAAAGAGGGTGAAGGTCCAACAGTAGAAGGAAAACCAAAATGTTCAACTCCAACCAAAAAACGCCTACGGTTCTGTGACCGACTTGGAAGTTTTTGAAAATACCCTTTTTCGCAATGTAATATATAATTATCACAAGACCGAGGGTGCACGGGTGACAATTCCTGCTCTACGCGAGAAACTCCAGAGTGACTTAGGTTGGCACGGTGGTGCTACATCTTTACGTGTTATTTTAAAAGACCTGGGATTTAAATGGCATCGAACTGAAAATAATAGAAAACTTTTAATAGAGAAGAACGACTGAAGGGCTCAAAGAATTAATCACTTACAAAAATTCAATCCTACCTAGAATTAAGTCGTCCAATTGTCTACATGGACAAAACATATGTTCATAGTGGACACACGCAATCAACCTCGTGGAGTGATAGCACAACTAACGGACTGCTGTCTGCAATTTCCAAAAGACTAAGAATGATTGTGGTACATGCAGGGGGTAAAATGGTTTTTTTACCAAGTTGTTGTCTGGTATTTAAATCAGGAACTAGCAGCGGGGACTATTACAACGAGATGAATGGTTGCAACTACGAAAAATGGTTACGTCAGAAACTTTTACCAAACTTGCCTCCACAATCGGTTTTGGTTATTGATAATGCGCCGTACCATAATGTTCAGGTGGATCGTGCTCCAACAAGTAATTCAAAAAAGGCAGATATGGTGAAATCGTTAATAGAGAGAAAGATACCGTTCACTCCTTTGATGTACAGACCACAATTTTATGAAATAATTAAGCTTTACAAAGAGGAACATATAACGTACAAATTTGATTTTATATTAAGTAATAAAGGACATACGGTGCTGCGACTACCTCCTTACCACCCAGACTTAAACCCGATTGAATTGATTTGGGCTCAAGTGAAAAATAATGTTGCAAAAAGAAATACCACCTTTAACTTTAACCAAGTTAGAGGACTGTTGGAAGAAGAATTATCGGATGTTACTCAAGAAAACTGGCAAAAGTGCTGTTAGAAGATAATCAACCAGGAATAAAAATATTTAGAAAACGAAATACTGATTGACGTACAAATCGAAAAACTGGTTATAAATTTGGAGGTCGATTCAGAAACTAAAAGTGGCTGGTCTAGCGATGAATGATTACCTAAGAAATATAATAATTTTTTTAAATAGCTACACTACCTAAATAATACTCTAAAAATACAGTTTCTGTAATTAAAAATCGAATTTATACTTTTTTATTTTCATAAACTATTAAGCTGTTGTATTCATTTGTAATTTAAATATGAAATTTATTACTTGTCAACATGGTTATTTTTTTATTTTATAAATGTTTAATTAATTAATTTAATTAATATTACTGTTCATATGTTATTTAAATAAATAAATTATTGTAAAATTTTTTTTGATTTGGTGACGAATGATTCAAAACGCGTCAACGACGCCACTGGTAATGGTTTCAGTCGCTATTGCGTTAACGAGTGCGACCGAATCCACGAACATCTATTCCACGAGCCATTTTTTGGCCACGCGGGCAGAAGTCAGTCTATAAGTGCACGTGTTACAGACATAGATACCCGAGTTTCTGCATCAGACGTTGAAGATGATAGGCAGGTGATTTAAAAAAACAGTGTAGTTTCTGAACATACACAAAGAGCGAAACGAAATGAGACTTCTCCATCTCCTAGCATAACATCCATTACCTCTATAGATGAAGATGCTATGGAGAGAGCTAAATCGCAAGGGAAACGAAAGAAAGGGCGGCCTTAAGAAAAACCTAGAGGTTTGTGGCACGAATCTCACGGTTATTCTAAATCAAGTGATAACGATTACAGCTGTGATATTTTATCTGTGATACTTACTTGTGATATGTTTAGATATATTTATTTATTTATTCGTGAACATATTTATTAAATGTTTCTGCATACCTACCACACAACAAAAAACAAAATTCACGACTTTTACCAAAATAAAACAATGAAATTATAGAGGAAGTGTCCATAACTACTGTTATACAAAAATGTTGTTGCAAAAACACCAACCAATTTGTATATGTCTACAAGAAACTCATTTGAGCCATGTATAATCATACTTTCTTAGAGAGTATGCGGTAGTAAAGCAAGATTGTGAAGGCAATAAACGGGCAAGCGGAGAGGTTGCTATCTTCCTAAAAAATGGCATTAGATTTCGTGAGATAGCACTAAATTCTGCACTTCAAGCGGTCGCCGTTGAACTGATTCTACTGGTTAAAGTGACATTATGTAATATACAGTTTCCAAACACTGGGGTTCTTTAAAAACCGATGATAAGGGTCGTATTTTGCAACACTGGCTAAAAATGTATGAACTAGTGCTACTAAATAACTGATCTCCGACACACTTTAATAAGAAATCGAGCAACTTCTATGCCATTGGCCTTACCATGACATAGTGCTCACTAGCAGCATCTTTGAAGTGGTGGGTTGAAGATGATGATATATACAACAGTGACCAGTTTCTAAATATCATCGAAACCAACAAGCCTAACACGGTAAGATACGTCAATGCAAGATAAAAAACTGAGAAGACGGACTGGAACAATTTTCGGAAACAATCATTCGCCCCAGAATCCGCAAGTTTAAAATATATAACTTACGCAATTATAAAAGTTGCAGATAAAAGCATACTAAAAACTGCAGGTTGTCCAGTTAAATGAGCTGTACTCTGGTGGTGTCCCCAGGTTGAGCCCAATTTCTGGGAAAATATAAGCTTTTAACCGATTTCGAAGAGAGCCCACTCTTTCCAATCTAATGACCTTAGAAAAGCCCGACCGGAATCAAAAAAGTCGTCTTACAATGTAAAAGGGATAGCTAGAATTTATACACGTCGTCAATTACGTCAGATGCAAATATGAGCGATGTATGGAGAAAGTTCAAGGCTGTGATAGGTAAGCTTGAAAGAAATATACCTGTATAGAGATAAACAATCATCAACGGGTGGAAGATGTCGGAAAAATTGCAAAAGCTTTAACCACGCAATTTAAAAGCGTCAGCTCATTGGCGAACTACCATCCAACATTCCTTGACACTAACCTGGAAAGAGAAACTGAACTAGATGCCTACTCTAACGAATTATATGATTACAACTTACCTTTATCTATTCAAGAAGTCGATGCGTCTTTAAACGAGTTGAAGTTGTTTTTTCCGGGTTCAGACACTAATTTAAATGAAATGTTAAAACATATATCACATGAAATAAAAGAAAAGCCGTTAGAACTTTATAACAAGCTCTGGAATAAAAGTACTTACCCCAATGAATGGAAAGAAGCTATTGTAGTACCGTTACTCAAGGATTCCAAGGTGCGCACTCTTTTAACGAGCTATTGGCCTATTAGCCTTACCTGCTGCATGGACAAACTGGTGGAAAAAATGATAAATAGTTGATTGCAATAATTTGTGAAAAAGAACAATTTATTTGCATTTTATCAAGCAGGATTTCGTAAGAGCAGATCGACCTTAGACCATTTCGTATTAAAGGAAAATCTTTTTCAAGATACGTTTAAAAATCTGGAACATTTGGTCGCGGTGTTCTAAGGTATAAAGAAGACGTATTATATGACGTGGAAAAACAAAATCTTGCAAAAACTTTACAGCTATGGAATCAGAGGTAACATGCTGAATTTTATTAAATTTTTCTTACGCACCGCCGATTTCAGGTAAGAGTAGGGAACCACCGGTCTTCTTCTTGTATCCTGGAAAATGGAGTACTCCAAGGTTCCACCCTGAGCTGTACCTTGTTTGCTATTGTGTAGAAGAAATAACACGCAAACTGCAGAAGTAAATAAAATAATTATTAATGGAGAAAACCAAGACTTAATATTTTCTGAAAAAAAAACTAGCTCCATGCACTTCTGTAGGCTTAGAACCCCGTTCTATGATCCAATACTGCTTATAAAAGATCGTGTTATTAGATGTCTGCGTCATTAAAATTTTTGGGTTTGACGTTTGATGACAAACTAACGTGGACTACCCACATATCCTTGTTAAAGAAAAAATGTTGTCAAGCTATAAAAGTAATAAAAATTTTAGCTCATACGAAATGGGGAGCAGAACCAAAGTGCTTGAGAAGCATCTATAGGGTTATCGTATTATCACGATTAGACTAAGGATGTGTAGTATACTCGTCGGTGAGTCGCAGTTTATTACGGAGTTTATAATGTACACCACCTGGGACTGTGCTATGGTATAGGAGCTTTTCCTACTAGTCCAATGGAAAACCTATATTGCAAAAAGGAATTAACCTTAACCGCGTGTTACATGTTGTGAACACCCCGATCATTTTAACTATAGATTTCTCTTTAAAGCTCGAAACAAATATTTGCTGAGATCGACTATAACCCGACCTAGTGGTGTATCTTTTCGGGAATGTAAAAACTCGCTAAAGAAACATATCTCTAAATTAATTAATGGAAAAACTTTTAGAACCTATTGTCAGTAATCGCCTGGTATAGATCTTGGAACAAAAAACATCTGTTAGTAGCTGAGCAGATGGGTTTTTGAAAACAAAAGTTAGCAATCGACCAATTTGTTTTCTTGGAGAATTACATTCAAGACGGTTTTCGAAACAATTATCACACAGTGGCTGTCTTTTTTGACATTGAAAAAGCTTTTGATATGACCTGGCGGTATGGCATTCTCCAATCCCTGCATCATTGGGGACTAAGAGGAAGTCTACCAAAATTCATACAATCCTTCCTATATAAACATGCCTCTCAAGTAAATTTGCACTAGAAGATGGTGTTTCTCAGGAATCTACATTGAGTTGCGTTCTTTTTGCTGTGGCAATAAACCCCACCATTAAAGATGTTTCCTCAGACGCCAAGGTTTCGATATATGTAGACGTTCTGTGTATATTTTACACTGGAGACACGATTGTGGAAATCACTCAAAAATTGCAACCGGCCATCTACAAAATCGATGATAATGCGGCTCAACTTGGTTTGGCTCTTTCCAGAAACAAGATCCTGTACTATTTCTGGGATAAGTGGTCTTGCCATGCTGAAGCTTCTACAAATTCCTAGGGCTACATCTAGACACTTGGTTGAGATTGAATATAAATGTCAAAAACATTGTCGTAACGTGCAAGTCTATTTTAAATGTTTTTTAATGTCTGGCCTTAACTAATTGGGGTTCTGAGAACAAAATTCTCTTTAATTTATATCAAAGTCTTGTGTTGTATAAAATTGATTATGGTTGTGTTGTGTACTTGTTTGCTAGTAGATCTATGTTAGAAAAATTGGATGTTGTTTACAATTTAGGTTTACGTTTATGTCTCGGAGCATTTTGTACCACTCCATCTTCAAGTCTATACTGTGAGAGTAGAATGGTTCTACTTTTCTTGAGAAGGGACAAACTGATACTGAAATATAAAATGTCAATCATGACTAAAGTTTTCCATAGAAATTTTAATTTTATCTCCAGCAATGAAAATGTATATACAAGCAGACCTACTATTACCAGACTCCTAAGAGCTAGAGCTCTGAGAATTATTGATGGGCTACAACACGCACTACCCAAAACATTTTTCATAAACCTACCTGAGGTTCCTCCGTGGAAGGATTTGAACATTAAAATTTTAACAGATCTGCTGCATCTTCCATCAAAACAGGATGTCACTCCACTTATCTTCTGCCAGTTCTTACAGAATATTGCGTGGAATATAAATCTTGACATAGTCATATATACTGACAGATCAAAAACGGACAACGGTGTTGGATGTGTCATAGTCGTCGATGATGTATCCCACTCATGGTTACTCTTGCGGCACACTTCTGTGTACATGACTGAACAGTACGCAATTTGGCAAGCCCTGTTGTTTTGCATCAGTGCATCACATGCCAAACGCTTTTTGATTGTCTCCGATTTCCTCTTAGTGATGCAAGCACTTGAAAACAATCAATCTAAGGATCCATTAATACAGAGATGCCGTATATGTATCTGCATGCTGCAGGAACAAGGTAAAATAATTAACCTAATTTGGGTACCCAGACACAGGTATTCCAGGAAATGAGCTAGCTGACCAAGCTGCCCGTGCAGCAGCAGGCTGTTTACAAATAGATGTAAAGGCATTGACATTCACTGAAACAAAAGAGTGGGTAAAAGCAGCTATTGATGCAAATTGGCAGGTAATGTAGGATTAAAGTGATAATAAACTAAAAAGAATTAAACCCACCGTGGTACCGTGGTTTCCCACTTAGGAACTTACCAGAAGGGAAATGATCAAACTTCACCGTATACTAACAAACAGAAAAACACCAAAACTGCAACAAAAAACTTTACTCGGACACGTGTTTCAATAGCTAAGCTATCATCATCAGCAAACCGGTACTTTGGTAAAGTTTTGACGTATTTCTGTCTGTTAAATAGACGCTGCAGTTTAGTGTTCCATTTCTTTGTTCACTGTATACAACGGGGCACATCAGAGTGACACACTCATATTTACTTCCAGGCAAAGATCAACCGCTGTGCACTATTTGTAGTTCAGTAATTACAATTGAACACATTCGAAAGATGTGTCCATCTCCGAGATTACCAAAACCGACACAACATTAAGGATGATTGGCAAGAGCTACTTGCAGATAGCACCAACAACATAAAACGAGTTTTAGAATTTCTAAAAAACATAGATATTTATTATAAAATATAAAACAATTTAAGTAATAATTCCATGAAGTAAATGAATGTAGTATCTACAAATTAAGGGACCAATAGCCTTTGCCGTTGACGCTCCATAACCAAAAAAAAAACAAAAAAATATAGATAATAATAATAATAATAATACCGTCTAGGTTCCGGATAAAGAATAGACCCAGGGAATCCCCTGCCTGTCGTAAAAAGCGACTATCTGTTGCATCTGTTCTGTTAATACCCAACCTACTGCATCCTTCTCCAACCTTTAAATCCCTCGCATTAACCAATCCTAAATTTGCAGAGAGTGTGTTTGAGAGAAAGCATCCAAACTTGATGAATAGCGTCACCACAATCCTTAGAGTAAGTGGGGTAGGGGACCACTGGAAGTCTAAATTCCCTTACTTCAGCACAATCACAGATGTGATTCTGTGATACGGCAGGGCTCGGCTGAAGTGGACCGTATTATACTCTGCATACCCATAACAAATATAAAAATTAATAAAAGTGAAGATAAAGCTTCGGATGCGTCAAGAAGTGGAGTTGTACTTGACGCGGGACAGAAGCCCATTGAAAAGAACCGACTTGCACTGGATTGCCCCCTAACTCTCAAGTAAGGGAGACCTCCACTAGAGCTACGACGCGAAAGCAAATAAAGTGAAGTAAAAAAATGAATATAAACGTAATAAGAACATACCTACTCATAAATAACTGCAAAGATAATCCTTTACCGGGCTGGAGACAAATACTGCATTCTGATTTTTTTTTAATTTATCCTCATCTTAAGTTAATCGAACCAAATCGAGCTGACCGTAAAAATCTAATAACAAAGAAAGGAATACTTAACCTAAAATGAAATAGATGGTATTTATAGAGAAGTCAAGAATTTCATATCACTGAAGAAGTATATACGACTAAAGAGGTCGTTAACACCGAAAACTCCTATAACACCGCATAAATACTAGAGAATGAATATGGAAATCAGTTAAATATTGCGAATCTTAACCCTTTGAATTATTTAGAGAACTGTAAAGGAAAACAAAGGTACTTTGAAATATTTTGGAATTCCAATCCATTTGAAAAACCGATAATTCCCAAGCTTTAGTTTAATAAATTAACTAGTTACTAATAAGCACTACAAACCAAGCTCTAAACAAATTATTACACCTAGTTCATAGTTTATCGGATGTTTAGACAGATCTAGAAATTATTTATGGATATGGAAATATATTGGAAGGAAGCCTGCGTAGCGAATTCGATTAGAAACAGTTATTGATCACCTTAGGACTACTATCAATCTAATCAGGGAATACCTAAACTGAAATAACAGCAAAAAGTTTATCAGAAAAATTGATCAAATTTTGTTTAAAGCCACATTAAATTTACGAGAAAAATTACTTAATTACCAAGACAACCTACGACAAAAACTCAAAGTTAAAGCGTCGGTATAACGATACTACCAAACGTAAACGGCAAAACCAGCTTTTCCGTTCCAATCAGAAAGTTTTTTAACGTAGTTTGTAAAACAACATAGCAGATAATGCAAGTACTGGTGAAATAAATCCACAAAAATTTAATGCGTTTTGGCAAGAAACTCGGTCCAATTCTTCCAATTATAACCAGGACGCTGATGGTTTACTGATCTTGAGAGACATACAAACGATCTTCTCATAATGGTAAATATGGAAATCACAACAAATGACATTAAATCAAGTACTAACCAAACTGCAAACTGGAAAGCAGGCGGTCTAGATAATATTCATAACTTTTGGTTAAAACGACTTACAACCCTGATAGAATAAAATAATACAAAACCCTAAATAATTTTTAGAGTTCTTAGCCCATAGTGCTACCCACCTCTTATTTAAAAGTGGCGATATAGCAAATCCCAAAAATTACCGACGATTACATGCTTACATGCATTACACTGTCTGCTTAATAACATTATTATGATATTATGTTCAACGTGCTGGCGGGTTAGACGTGTTTGTTGCTGCTCTGTCAGTGTGCATTATTATAATTATATATTGCTATCTATAAGTGTCAGTTGTGTGATATAAAATTCTATTAGTTCGCATCGCTATTATGCGTTTTACACGGAACCAAAAAGCGGAATTACAAGAAATAATCAGTGAAACTGTAAATGCACTGATGAAAAATGAGGCTTTCTTTACTAAGTTATGTGACAATATTTCTAAAACCATCGAAGCTAAATATGAAGAAAAAATTTGTGATTTAAACCGTACCGCTACCTCATTAAAAAATGAAAATAAGTCACTAGTTAAAGAAATTGATCATCTGCACCAGTACTCGAGAAGGAATTGTTTGCGCATTTTTGGAGTGGAGGAATCTACAAATGAAAATGTTGAAGATAAAATTCTTGCTACCGTGAAGGGAAAAACTGGACTCGAAATCAATAAAGATTGGATCGATCGTTGCCACAGAGTGGGTAAGAAGATTGACGGACGACCGCGTGCAATAATATTGAAGTTTACCAGTTATAAATTTAAACATGCAGTATTCAGTAATAAGAAACTGTTCAAAAATACGAAGATTTCCATCAAAGAAGACTTATCTAAACTACGTTTACAAGTGTTCAAGGTCGCTGCAAACAAATTCGACTTTAGAAACGTATGGACTGTAGATGGTACTATCAAGGTAAAACGTCAAAATAATATCTTTTCTGTGACCTGCATGAATGACCTAGAGCAAATCGAATAATAATATTTACTTTCCTTTTTCATTTGCGATATGTCAATTTTGTTCACCTGCATTTATTTTCTTTTGTTAATCAATAAATTAACCGTTGAAATTTATTAAATTAGTCTTTCTGTTTATGTACTCTGATAAGAGCGGTAATCTACACGTAAAAATTTTCACTCAGTCTATCTATAAATAGTGTAAATATATAACAAAATATATATATTATTAATTTTGTTTTCTCTAATTTTAAGTTTTGTTTAGCGTTATGAAACAATTTAAGTTGTGTCATTTAAATGTTAGATCTCTAATACCCAAGTTTAATGATTTTAAAAATATTTTAATCAACAGTAGATGTTCTCTATTTGGTGTTACTGAAACTTGGTTGACTAATGATTTCCCATCACATTCAATCAAAATTGACAATTACACTCTACTACGTAAAGACAGACCTACTAAAGGCGGTGGTGTATGTATGTACATTGATAAAGATATTAAATACTCTGTAATAAAAACTCCTACCAATCTTGAACAAATCTGGGTTTATATCTTTCTCAATAAACAAAAAATTGCTGTTGGTACTATTTATAAACCACCTCATCTACTGCTTAATGATTTTCTACATATGTTTGAGGAAACTATTTCGGACATATTGCCCTTATGTGACAGTGTCATATGTTTAGGGGATTTTAATATAGATATGCTAAAATTTGATATTGCTTCTACAAAATTTCGTGATATCTTGGACATGATGTGCCTGATACAAATTATTGATGAACCTACTCGAATCTCTAAGAACTGCCAAAGTTTATTGGATTTAATTATTATATCAAATAATGACAAATTATCAGTTTTACATAAACAAATTTTGGAATGCAACATCGCTGATCACCATTTAATTACATGTACATTTTCACTACTGGCCAAAACTAACCCCTCTACAATTCGTTGTAGAGACTTCTCCACATTTAATCTAGAAGATTTTCTACAAGACTTGTACGTTGTGCCTTGGTTTTAATATTTGATATGCACAATATCGATGACAAGATTAATTTTCTTAATTATAATCTTAATGCTATCTTCGATATTCATGCGCCTTTTAAGGTATTTAGGAGTTGTAAACCTAGTAAACCTTGAATTACTGATAATATAAAGTTCATGAGTAAACTAAAGGACAAAGCGCTTGCTAAATTTAAGAAAACTAAACAATTAGCTCACTGGGACTACTACAAATCGCTAAGAAATCTCATAACTGCTACAACCTCTCGAGAAAAAAAAAGGCATATTTACAATTTAAATTTAATAATACTAGTAACACTAAAAATATCTGGAAAGAATTTCACAAATTGAATATAACTTCTAATCGTAAAAATAATGATTTACCAGAAAATTTAAGAGATCTTAATCGCATTAATGCCTTCTTTCAAAATTCGTCCAATATGAATTATACTTTAAACAATGAGCTGTATATTTTTTACGCCACTAATATTAAATGCGTAAATATTCAGGAATTCAAATTTAACGTCTCTAGTAGAATGCTGACACCGTGGACTTTGGACCCTGCTTTCACTTTCTCTGATGACCTCGCCGTTAACGTGTGCGAGGTGTTTTGAATGACATCGTTGGTGACCTCGCCGCAGACGTGAGCTGGGTGATTTTTGAATGACGTCATCTGTGACCTCGCCGTTAACGTGTACTAGGTCTTTTGGAAATTTTTTTGCCGACGTCAATGCCGGCAGGGATTTTTGGGAAATTTTAATTAACGCCACTTTGGCATAATGACGTACGTCTTACCTTGAAATAAAATAGTGCAATAAAGATAAAAATATATATTTGTCTCTCTCATTTACATACATATTACATTCAATACTACAATACATGAAAATATTAAGCAAACGTTGGATCACATGGACATCTTCTTCTTCATCTGCTCGCGATGGAGATGTGGTACTGCTGCATCCTTCTTCAACGCACATATTTCCCAACGGTCTTCATCTTCTGTAAATCGAAAAAGAAATTAAAATAAACACTAAATGTAATAAATTGAATGGAAATTTTTAAATATTTAATAATGAATCATAAAAATCATAACTTAGCGCTGTAAAAATTAAAAATACACAACGTAAAACAATATGGCGGAATTAAAACTTATCTAATGAAATGAATTGATTAATAATTAAGTTGCGACATCTAGTGCCGCCTCATACTATCATTCGAAATGTAAAATAAAATGATTAAGATTGTTGTTTATTAAAGAAGTAATCTTACAATCCAAAAATTAATGTTATAAAACTAAAAATTTTAAATAAAAATGTTGAGACGTATGTTAAATAATTAATCACGATATAAAAATTAGCGCTGTAACACTAAAAATGTTCAAATTCAAACAACAAAAGTGGTGGAATTATAAGAAAGAAATTTGTAAAGTGTAAATTATAAAATAAAGTAAATAAAAAAACTACAAGTTCTTGGTTGATAAAATGAATTTTGAAATTTTGAAACTGATTAAGAAAAATTAGATGTTGAATACGATAATGTGTTTGAACAAAATCAAAATTACAACATCATGCAAAGGTAATATTAAAATCAAAATTAACGACACGCAAAATAAAAAAATAATCAACGCCAAACAAGCAGAATTAAAAGGAATTACTACATCATGCATTACAGAATAACGTTTATAACACGGTTCATAGATTAAAAAACAAATTTTGTAAAACTGATTTTGAACGGAAGTAAAACCATCCAGCGTAAAAAGTAAATACGCGATCAAAACTATATCAAAAAAATAATTAAAAACGTACTTACCCCTACATACACAAGATCTGACACTACCGGTGGTCGAAAATAAACTGTAATATTGTAATTAGAAATCGTAATTAGCCCTAATCACGTCACGCGGTATTTTCCTTCGCTGTGCGAATGACGTGTACCTGCATACCGAAACGATTAAATAAATTTTCTATTGTCATATTGTTAAACGAATCTTAAAAATAATTCTAAATAGATAAAACTTTGAGAAAAATTGGAATACGTTAGCAATCTATAAGAATAATGTGCAAACGAAAAACTGTAAATTAAACGAATTTTAATAATTGTACAACTGCAATCTTTTTCAACATCACTCTGTAGCTCTAAACCAACAGTAAATTGGATGAACCATATAGATGAATAATAGATAAAACAAACGTTTTGAATTATTTAACAAATAAAGGAATAGTTTTTCAAAAACAAAAATGTTAAAATGCACTTTTCAACTATTAGAAATTTGTCGATGGCCATTAATCCACAAGGACTATTAATGTTTCGCTGGTGAAATTTTAACGACACTAATGAATAATTGACATTCCTCTGCTTTCAAAAATGCATAGTTTCTAGTGAATCATTGCAAATATTTAAAAAATAATGTAAAATTTTAAAAAAAACGTAAAAAGATTTCATTCAGAATTTTGTTTAAAGAAAACAATAAAGTACATTCGACAAACGAACCATCAACAACAAATGCGTGACATAAGAATTAAACATGTTCTAAAAATGATTTCGCGTTTCCGTTTACAAAATCGGAAAAACTAAACGTAAAATGTAAAAAGTTACTCAAACAAACTAAAACTGATGTAAAAATATGAAACAGGGTACAGCAATATTTTCAATTTAAACATCTAAAGTCTTCTTAAGAATACAAATTATAGATTTTATGCACTGATTGAAATATAGTTTTGGAATAACAAATTGTTAGCCTTTATTGAAAATATAGCGGGAATAAACAAATTAATTCCTTATTTCTTAAATTGTTATTCAAGTAAAACATAAACCTTTAAACAAAATGATGTTAAAAAACCAATAGTTACACCTAACAACGGCTTTTTACTGCTTGACAAATACATTCGAATTTACAAATTCTTTTGTTGTTTAATACATACTTACAAATTTAATAATTTTTAGGGTATAGAACGTTAATGATCATTGATCTTAAGTAGGAAAACTACAGATTTTCATCTGAATTTCAAAATTTCTTATATTTTACGCCACAACTAAAAAACTAGAATTAAATTTAACTAGAATTACTCAAAATATGCGTTAATTAGAATGCATCGATAAAATACCCAAATTACGTGACGTCACAAACTTAATTATCCAACAATCTTCACCATTCAATAAATTTAATTTACTAACTTCCAAAATCATTTATGAAACTCAAGGAACATTTAGTTTCTTTAATGTATATTCTACAAACATCAAAATCTCAAATCAAAAATTCCAAATTTATACTCTTTACCTAAAATACATAAAACCAACCATCCTATTAGACCAATAGTTAATTACAAATCTTCACCAACATACTTTATTTCTAAATTTCTATCCCGCGTTATATCAAAAGAAATTAATTTCAAACCATCTTATTCTATCAAAAATACAATTAAATTAGTAGAAAATTTATCTAAACCGAGAATCATTCTAAGGAAGAGTATAAGACGTTTACAAAAAAACATTTTATTATTACGGTAGTGGTTCTAACAAAAATCAAAAAGAAACATTACAACGATAACGCATAAGATTCTTTTGTAACATGTAGGCGAACACATAACAATGATGCTAAGTATCTCGAAATGTACACGTTTGACAAATGCAATTTATCACATTGAAATTTTTGAATTATACATTAAACATCATAGTCTTCAAACTTTATTCACAATGCAAGAGTTTATATTGAATAAAGTAAAAGATGTTAACTCACATAATCTGAACCTTGAATGATTCTGTAATGATGTTCAATCAGCTTCAGATGACGAATATAAAAATTTGAAGGAAGCAATTAAATATGTTTTAAGATATACTAAAAACTTATTGTTACACGACTTGTACTATACTTACTAATTTTCTAATTGATGAAATTAAAAATACGACTTCGTGAATAATCAAAATATACATATTTTATATTTATACTAACGTGAATGTAAATAAAGTATTTCCAATATAGATCATACGGGTCTTGTATGATCACATATAGTTAATTCTTAGCCCTGGGCAAGCTTACCCATATACACTATCTGCTAAACATAATTTCATGATGTATCGCATATGTAATTGATTTTTGGGTAGTCAACAGTTACGTTGTGATTATATGATTTTTAACGTTAATGAATAGACTAAAATTAAAAAAAACACTGCATACACACTTAAACAACATTGACGAGGAGCTGATCATTTCAGCATCTTCGTCATTACCTTCCCAGGATTCTATTTCATGTAATGCCTTATTTATAAATAAATAAAAAGATTCGATTTTTAACCTTTGCAATAGGCCTGTATCACAATATTTAATTCTTCAAAAATTTTGTGTAAGTATATCATCTATATTTGGCGGAAAAGGTACAATAGGAAAACATCTTTATTTAAAACGTGCCAATGAAAAATGTAATTATAGACAATTCTTTTGTTAAACTACAATCTTTAATACTCTTTGAAGAAAATCAGATTCTGCACGTCTACACAATTAAATTAAAGATAATGGTGTACTTAATAAATTTTATTTTGCTTTATACAATGTTAAATAATAACAAAACTATTTACACTTTTGGTAAAATATTAACGTAAACAATAATTTGTGAGATTTTCTAAAATTACAAAGAAAATAAATCAATTACCTAATGAGACCAAAAACGTTATTAAAATAAATTTCTTAATACACCTTAAATTTTCTAATTAGAAACAAATATAACTGTGCGATCAAAATGTAACTTTTACTAAATTAGTCATACTAATTGTTTCAGCAATGCTATATAATACAGATATTCTATTTTAAAAAGCTAGTTTTATTTTCATATTCAGCAAGAAGCAATGGTTCGACCAAAAATAACCAAGTCTATGAACGCGTTAATTACTCGTTTATTAAAAATCCTAGAATTCTAAATAAAGTGCTGTGTAAATTTGTTTCGTGTTTTAAACCTACAACCTCGTGGAATAATTATCAAACAAAATATTTAAAATTAATCACTTACAAATATATCACTAACCTTTTAAAAGCAAACGATAATAAATTGTTATTAAAATTGAAGCATGAAGAAACTGCCGAAACTGCGATGACGATGAAAATAGTGAGGAAACAGATGACACAACAAAATCAAGACCATCGATTTCGTATACCAAATCCAAACGATCAATATCAACTGCTCAACCGTTAACGCCTTTAAAAAAATTAAAACTGGGAAAGAACACTTCCAAATATACTACCGACATTTCTTCAGAGTCCGAAACAGAAGCTGATAAAGTACTTCAACAAAATAACAAAGTTGTATTAAGTTATTTATTCGATAAAGATAATGAAAGCGTTTTCAAATTGTTACTCAACAAACTTGAAAAATGCTCAATTTGTTGGGAGATGAAACCATTAAAAGATTTCCATTATATCGTTGAATGTTCTCATTCTTTCTGCCACACTTGTATGAATACCTTAATATCCAATACGACAACACCTGGATGTGCTTGCGCTATTTGCAGAAAAATATTTTTAAGGGTGTGAAAATGTCATACGATACACGTTTCAAAGTATCGCATCAAATATATTTCAAGAACGATTAATTGTATATTATATCTCGTATTGTAAAACATATATAATGTATTTTATAAACAACAATATATTGTTTTAATATTATAATTTGCAATATTTACAGTATTGTATCTTGTAAATCGTTACTTATTTAATATTTATGCGGCTTAATGTATATATAACTTTATACACTATTATAAACTACAAAATGCAATCAAATATATAACTTTGAATATTAACATAATAGTTATTTACTATACAAGTACTACATTTGAGTGAGAAGTAATCCTACATTAAGTTTGAACTAGTTTAATTCAAAAATATAACCGATAATGAAATAAATAATAATAATAAATAAAAAATATTCGCCATTTATCCCCTCCAAAGGATCTGTAGCATAACGTCTAATTTTTCAAAAATCTTTTGCAGAAAAAACATCTTTATTTGACGAAAAAGATACAATTACAAACCATTGCATTTAACTAAAAATCCCTAAATTTTGTATTTACCGAATTAAACCTGAGTCATAGACTTCAAAGCGCGCATTTGTTGTTAATAGGGTATTTGACTACTATGTTCAAATTTTAAATATCAATTAAGTTTGGCGCAAAAACGCAGGTTAACTTCATGTTTCATTAAAAGGTATTTACACTAATATGGCTTCAATGTTACTTGAAGAATACAGCGGTGACGATAATGATTAAGAAGCTTTCTTATTTATATTTTTTATAACAAAATGTAAATTTTTACAAAATCAAACATAGTTGTAAAATATAATGGTTTTTTAATAATAAATAAAAATTGTATAATTTTGTTAATTAAAAAAGATACTCGATAAAATCCAAGACTTCGATTATGCTTTCAGGCAACTCCTCTTCAAATTCCATTTCATCAGCGGCTATACTCGATGCCTCCTCTTCAGGGTTATCTATAAATTGAATTGCATAAATGTACAAACAAAAAGAGTATTGTTTATAGGTACCTTCAGATGAGATCGAAATGATTTCAATGACGCTTTCGTCATCTTCCGATTCACGCAAAGTTTGTCGATCCGCTTCACACCAAGGTAATTCGTCCTCGTATATACCCTTCGCATTAGGAGTACCAAATACATCTATGACAAATATACTGTTAACTTAATGATAACAAAATTATTATTTTACTAATGCAAGCAAAACCTTAAACATCTTACCCGAACTTTCCATACTTAAATTAATCGTCGAGTCTTCAAACAGTCGGCCTTCTAACACAGGAAGATGCTCGTCTTTGGAATGCATATTACCGAATACTATGCATTTAGACATTTCTCAAAAACATTTATATAGCACTTCAGATATTTAAAAAAATTGAAAACGGCACAATGTTTAATTGTTAATGAACACTTTTGTCACTAACCACAATTTCTACTATTAAAAGGTCATATACTTACTACAATTAGTACATCATTTGTTATTTTGTTGAAGTACTTTATCAGCTTCTGTTTCAGACTCTGAAGAAATGTCGGTAGTATATTTGGAAGTGTTCTTTCCCAGTTTTAATTTTTTAAAGGCGTTAACGGTTGAGCAGTTGATATTGATCGTTTGGATTTGGTATACGAAATCGATGGTCTTGATTTTGTTGTGTCATCTGTTTCCTCACTATTTTCATCGTCATCGCTACCATTATCTTTGTCGTCACCAGTATCTAAATCGATGTCGGTTTCTTCGTCATCACTATTGATAAAAGATGGAAGTATAAAAGTTGTAACTTCTTTAGTTTCCGGATTATACTGTATATATGTATCTTCTAATTGGTCCCATTTTAACCGTTCGTTAAAAAGAAACTCTTCGGCAGTTTCTTCATGCTTCAATTTTAATAACAATTTATTATCGTTTGCTTTTAAAAGGTTAGTGATATATTTGTAAGTGATTAATTTTAAATATTTTGTTTGATAATTATTCCACGAGGTTGTAGGTTTAAAACACGAAACAAATTTACACAGCACTTTATTTAGAATTCTAGGATTTTTAATAAACGAGTAATTAACGCGTTCATAGACTTGGTTATTTTTGGTCGAATCATTGCTTCTTGCTGAATATGAAAATAAAACTAGCTTTTTAATAATAGAATATCTGTATTATATAGCATTGCTGAAACAATTAGTATGACTAATTTAGTAAAAAGTTACATTTTTGATCGCACAGTTATATTTGTTTCTAATTAGAAAATTTAAGGTGTATTAAGAAATTTATTTTAATAACGTTTTTGGTCTCATTAGGTAATTGATTTATTTTCTTTGTAATTTTAGAAAATCTCACAAATTATTGTTTACGTTAATATTTTACCAAAAGTGTAAATAGTTTTGTTATTATTTAACATTGTATAAAGCAAAATAAAATTTATTAAGTACACCATTATCTTTAATTTAATTGTGTAGACGTGCAGAATCTGATTTTCTTCAAAGAGTATTAAAGATTGTAGTTTAACAAAAGAATTGTCTATAATTACATTTTTCATTGGCACGTTTTAAATAAAGATGTTTTCCTATTGTACCTTTTCCGCCAAATATAGATGATATACTTACACAAAATTTTTGAAGAATTAAATATTGTGATACAGGCCTATTGCAAAGGTTAAAAATCGAATCTTTTTATTTATTTATAAATAAGGCATTACATGAAATAGAATCCTGGGAAGGTAATGACGAAGATGCTGAAATGATCAGCTCCTCGTCAATGTTGTTTAAGTGTGTATGCAGTGTTTTTTTTTAATTTTAGTCTATTCATTAACGTTAAAAATCATATAATCACAACGTAACTGTTGACTACCCAAAAATCAATTACATATGCGATACATCATGAAATTATGTTTAGCAGATAGTGTATATGGGTAAGCTTGCCCAGGGCTAAGAATTAACTATATGTGATCATACAAGACCCGTATGATCTATATTGGAAATACTTTATTTACATTCACGTTAGTATAAATATAAAATATGTATATTTTGATTATTCACGAAGTCGTATTTTTAATTTCATCAATTAGAAAATTAGTAAGTATAGTACAAGTCGTGTAACAATAAGTTTTTAGTATATCTTAAAACATATTTAATTGCTTCCTTCAAATTTTTATATTCGTCATCTGAAGCTGATTGAACATCATTACAGAATCATTCAAGGTTCAGATTATGTGAGTTAACATCTTTTACTTTATTCAATATAAACTCTTGCATTGTGAATAAAGTTTGAAGACTATGATGTTTAATGTATAATTCAAAATTTCAATGTGATAAATTGCATTTGTCAAACGTGTACATTTCGAGATACTTAGCATCATTGTTATGTGTTCGCCTACATGTTACAAAAGAATCTTATGCGTTATCGTTGTAATGTTTCTTTTTGATTTTTGTTAGAACCACTACCGTAATAATAAAATGTTTTTTTGTAAACGTCTTATACTCTTCCTTAGAATGATTCTCGGTTTAGATAAATTTTCTACTAATTTAATTGTATTTTTGATAGAATAAGATGGTTTGAAATTAATTTCTTTTGATATAACGCGGGATAGAAATTTAGAAATAAAGTATGTTGGTGAAGATTTGTAATTAACTATTGGTCTAATAGGATGGTTGGTTTTATGTATTTTAGGTAAAGAGTATAAATTTGGAATTTTTGGATTTGAGATTTTGATGTTTGTAGAATATACATTAAAGAAACTAAATGTTCCTTGAGTTTCATAAATGATTTTGGAAGTTAGTAAATTAAATTTATTGAATGGTGAAGATTGTTGGATAATTAAGTTTGTGACGTCACGTAATTTGGGTATTTTATCGATGCATTCTAATTAACGCATATTTTGAGTAATTCTAGTTAAATTTAATTCTAGTTTTTTAGTTGTGGCGTAAAATATAAGAAATTTTGAAATTCAGATGAAAATCTGTAGTTTTCCTACTTAAGATCAATGATCATTAACGTTCTATACCCTAAAAATTATTAAATTTGTAAGTATGTATTAAACAACAAAAGAATTTGTAAATTCGAATGTATTTGTCAAGCAGTAAAAAGCCGTTGTTAGGTGTAACTATTGGTTTTTTTAACATCATTTTGTTTAAAGGTTTATGTTTTACTTGAATAACAATTTAAGAAATAAGGAATTAATTTGTTTATTCCCGCTATATTTTCAATAAAGGCTAACAATTTGTTATTCCAAAACTATATTTCAATCAGTGCATAAAATCTATAATTTGTATTCTTAAGAAGACTTTAGATGTTTAAATTGAAAATATTGCTGTACCCTGTTTCATATTTTTACATCAGTTTTAGTTTGTTTGAGTAACTTTTACATTTTACGTTTAGTTTTTCCGATTTTGTAAACGGAAACGCGAAATCATTTTTAGAACATGTTTAATTCTTATGTCACGCATTTGTTGTTGATGGTTCGTTTGTCGAATGTACTTTATTGTTTTCTTTAAACAAAATTCTGAATGAAATCTTTTTACGTTTTTTTTAAAATTTTACATTATTTTTAAATATTTGCAATGATTCACTAGAAACTATGCATTTTTGAAAGCAGAGGAATGTCAATTATTCATTAGTGTCGTTAAAATTTCACCAGCGAAACATTAATAGTCCTTGTGGATTAATGGCCATCGACAAATTTCTAATAGTTGAAAAGTGCATTTTTAACATTTTTGTTTTTGAAAAACTATTCCTTTATTTGTTAAATAATTCAAAACGTTTGTTTTATCTATTATTCATCTATATGGTTCATCCAATTTACTGTTGGTTTAGAGAGCTACAGAGTGATGTTGAAAAAGATTGCAGTTGTACAATTATTAAAATTCGTTTAATTTACAGTTTTTCGTTTGCACATTATTCTTATAGATTGCTAACGTATTCCAATTTTTCTCAAAGTTTTATCTATTTAGAATTATTTTTAAGATTCGTTTAACAATATGACAATAGAAAATTTATTTAATCGTTTCGGTATGCAGGTACACGTCATTCGCACAGCGAAGGAAAATACCGCGTGACGTGATTAGGGCTAATTACGATTTCTAATTACAATATTACAGTTTATTTTCGACCACCGGTAGTGTCAGATCTTGTGTATGTAGGGGTAAGTACGTTTTTAATTATTTTTTTGATATAGTTTTGATCGCGTATTTACTTTTTACGCTGGATGGTTTTACTTCCGTTCAAAATCAGTTTTACAAAATTTGTTTTTTTAATCTATGAACCGTGTTATAAACGTTATTCTGTAATGCATGATGTAGTAATTCCTTTTAATTCTGCTTGTTTGGCGTTGATTATTTTTTTATTTTGAGTGTCGTTAATTTTTGATTTTAATATTACCTTTGTAATACTATCGTATTCAACATCTAATTTTTTCTTAATCAGTTTCAAAATTTCAAAATTCATTTTATCAACCAAGAACTTGTAGTTTTTTTTATTTACTTTATTTTATAATTTACACTTTACAAATTTCTTTCTTATAATTCCACCACTTTTGTTGTTTGAATTTGAACATTTTTAGTGTTACAGCGCTAATTTTTATATCGTGATTAATTATTTAACATACGTCTCAACATTTTTATTTAAAATTTTTTAGTTTTATAACATTAATTTTTGGATTGTAAGATTACTTCTTTAATAAACAACAATCTTAATCATTTTATTTTACATTTCGAATGATAGTATGAGGCGGCACTAGATGTCGCAACTTAATTATTAATCAATTCATTTCATTAGATAAGTTTTAATTCCGCCATATTGTTTTACGTTGTGTATTTTTAATTTTTACAGCGCTAAGTTATGATTTTTTATGATTCATTATTAAATATTTAAAAATTTCCATTCAATTTATTACATTTAGTGTTTATTTTAATTTCTTTTTCGATTTACAGAAGATGAAGACCGTTGGGAAATATGTGCGTTGAAGAAGGATGCAGCAGTACCACATCTCCATCGCGAGCAGATGAAGAAGAAGATGTCCATGTGATCCAACGTTTGCTTAATATTTTCATGTATTGTAGTATTGAATGTAATATGTATGTAAATGAGAGAGACAAATATATATTTTTTATCTTTATTGCACTATTTTATTTCAAGGTAAGACGTACGTCATTATGCCAAAGTGTCGTTAATTAAAATTTCCCAAAAAATCCCTGCCGGCATTGACGTCGGCAAAAAAATTTCCAAAAGACCTAGTACACGTTAACGGCGAGGTCACAGATGACGTCATTCAAAAATCACCTAGCTCACGTCTGCGGCGAGGTCACCAACGAAGTCATTCAAAACACCTCGCACACGTTAACGGCGAGGTCATCAGAGAAAGTGAAAGCAGGGTCCAAAGTCCACGGTGGGCGCGTTCTACTGTCTCTAGTGATTTAGAAATTTCAAAACTAATTTCGTCAATGAAAACATCCTCTTGTGGGCCTGATAATATCAATATTAAACTTCTACAGATATGTTGTCCTCACTTAATTCAATATTTCACCCATATTATAAATTTTTGCATCACGGAGAGTGTCTATCCAGATATTTGGAAATATGCCTTTGTTGTGCCAGTACCAAAGGTGGATTCGCCTACTGAACTCAATCACTTGAGACCGGTAAGCATACTGTGTACTTTGTCCAAAGTATTTAAAAAAATAATCGATAAACAAATTCGCGATCACCTTAATAGGTATAAATTACTACCAATTATGCAATCAGGATTCAGACCTGATTATAGTTGCACTACAGCACTAATGGATATTATTGATTATTGTCTACGATCAACTGACAACAATAAATTAACGATTTTAATTCTACTCGATTTCTCGAAGGCCTTCGATACAATTAGTCACGAACTCTTATTATCTATATTGCATTACGTAGGATTTGGTCCATCTGCAGTTTCTCTAATAAAAAACTACCTTAGCAATAGGAGACAAATTATAAAATATCAACACCTTTTTTCTGATTCTAAAGAAATGTTGAGAGGTATTCCACAGGGCTCTATTCTAGGACCCTTACTTTACTGCATTTACACTAACAATATTGAAGCTTGTTTTAAAAATTGTAAATACCATATGTATGCTGATGACACGCAACTTTTCTTCTCTTTTGCGTTTAGTCAACTGAAGGAAGCTTTGTTTTTAGTTAATAAAGATATGGAAAGCCTGTTGGAATACTCTACAACGCATTCTTTGCGAATTAACTCTAACAAATCGCACGTTATGTTGTTTGGTCGTAGGAAGGACAGAAGTGCTGCTATTCCACTTTTGAAAGTGAATGTAGGCGATGTTACTCTATCAATTACTGATGTGTGCAAAAACTTAGGGCTGTTTATTGATAAAGAATTACGTTTTGACTATCATATCTCTCGTTGTATTTAAAAAGCTTACCATAATTTAAAGATGTTATACGCGCATCGCTATTGCTTAACTAGAGATATGAAGATTCTTCTTTGTGATGCCTTAGTATTATCACATTTTAATTACTGCGATGCAATTTATGATTCTTGCATTACAGATGGTACGAAGGTAAGAATTCAACGTGCACAGAATTCGTGTCTCAGATTTATCTTTAATATTCGTAAGTTCCAACGCATCACACATAAGTTACGTGAAGCTAACTGGCTCAACATGTCCAATAGACGTACATTACATACAACTGTCTTTTTTTCAAAATAATACGATATAAAAGTCCTCCTTACCTTTTCAATAAGCTGTCATTTAGAAAGGACCAACATAGTGTAAATATAAGATCTAAACAGATGTTGACTGCTCCTATTCACAAAACATCACTCTTTAGAAGATCTTTTCTCATAACATTGTAAAATGTTATAATAAAATACCAGAGTCTTTAAAAAAATTATCATTAGCACAATTCAAAAAAGAATTTAAACACATACTATTCCATAATTAATTTTTATCATTTATTTCTTGGGTATTAGAAGATCTGATGTCGAACTTTGATGTATTAATATATACGTCTTTTTTTCTTATTATTCTTTTGTTTTTTATTAAATTTTTTTTTCTCTTTAATTTTTGTTTATATACTACTTTTTACTTGTATTCCGCTAGTATAATATTATAACAAAATAATTAATTTTATCTGGGCCTGGTGGGAGACCAGTTAATTAGTAAGTATATACTACTTAACTGAACTAGGTCCGTTTTCCCTAGCTGTATAAACTACATGTAAAAAAAAAAAAATACATTGTTTTTTTTTTTTTGTTTTGAGGAAATAAATGTACTTATTATTATTATTATTATTATTATTAGAAATAAAAACACTTTGGGATGTAAAGCACAACTAACAATTGACGCAATTATCGTTAAACAAGCAAAAAACAAACTTTGGATTTTGTGTTCAGATTATGTTGATTACAGAAAGGCATTTCGTTCTATTCCCCACGATTGGCTCGTAAAAGTCTTAAAAATATACAAAGTTAGTAAAAACATCATCTCACTACTAGCTTTCATTATGCAACACTGGCAAACTTAGATTGATACAAATAACAACAATATGTCTACAGTTAATATCTAAAAAGGAATTTCCTAGGGTGACACTCTTAGTCCCCTGTGGTTTTGTTTAGCATTAAATCCACTTTCTCTGCTGCTTAATCGAACAAATTTAGGTTACCGCATAAATGGGAAAGACAAAAAACACCCAAATTAGTCACTTGCTATTTATGGACGATTTAAAATTATATTACGAAAATCAAAATTATTTAAAAACACTGAATTTTCTCAAGACATTGGATTAGATAAATATGCTGAAATCCATTTGAAAAAGGACAAATGTGTTGAAATTTCTAAAAAAAGGATCTAATTTCAAGCAACTAGTTTCAGAAGATACATACAACTACCTTGGAATCCAACAAAATTATAGCAGTAATCATACAAAATTAAAAAGTGAGTTTAGTGCTAAATACGAAAAACGACTCGCTATACTGCTTAACACAAAACTATATTTAAGAACTTGACAAATGCTATTAATACTTATGCCGTGCCAGTACTGATATAAGATTTTCCGATACTGACCTGCACGAATTAGATCGGTTTACTAGGACTACACTCACAAAGATTAGTGTATACCACCCTAAAAGCGCTACAAAAGCTACAAAAAGCTCTACTTTTCGTAAAGTAGACGGTTCTAACACCTACTTTGATTATAAAAAAGTCACTTTACATGTCAAAATTAGAAAAAAAATATATGTCAGTGTCAAGTTGTAAAAATTTTTCTCCGATAAAAACAACATTTCTTCGTAGTCACCACTCGAGAAGTCAAACTCCTGAGACGTTAGGTAACTTCAGAGTGCTAACACAAAATATCATTGATAGGATATTTTGGACGGAAGTTTTGACAACAGTCTACATCAAATCGTAAATAAAAAATTTGCCCAAATTTAAGAAAATTTGGTAAAATTCACGGTTTAAAAATTCGCTTCTTAAGATGCCATAAAGATTCTTTGGTTAATTCATCCCTTCCTAGTTACTACTAGTCTTTCGTCACATCTTAACTTTTGGTATTTAGATGATGAAGTTTCAGACAAAGCTGATAAAGTTTTAAAAGATATAGATATAGAAAATTTCAAAAATATTGGACTATTATTAAATTATTCAAAGTGTAAAAATTCTTTCTCCTCAAGAACGTAAAGTCGATATTTTAAATAAATTTGCTCTAGATAATCAACTAACTAATGAAAAAGAATTATTATTACTTGGTTTACTTTAATTTGAAGATGCAATGTTTGAATAAGTTTGATTTATTGGTGAAAAATCTTGATAGTATAAAATCTCATAAGGCTTTAGATCTATTACGAAATTACTTATGGATTCCAAGACTTAATTATTTTCTTCGCAGTCGTCCTTTTTGGAAATTTAAACATTTTTGTGAAGCTTTTAAGGAAAATACAATTATTTTTGGAAAAATATTAAACATCAAATTATATCCAAATTCTTGTAAACAAGCTTCCTATATTTTTCGGTGGTTTAGAATTTGATCAGTAACTGATTTATCTTCAGTAGCATTTTTTTCTTCTATTCATTTATCTATTAATCTTATTGAGCGTATAACTTTTTCTTTAAATAAACTTGAGATTTAATATATGATGGAAGGTTTGGATTTCTGGAAGCTAAGTTGTCCTGACCAACAGACATACAGATATGTGTCATTGGCATACAAAATAGTATAATTAGCATAACATTTCTTACAAATATTGTAATGCTAGTAAATACGATGACGTTTTATACGATAGTAAAGATACCGTCGCGTCATAGAAATTAGCTCTTTATGGAACATTTTTCCCATCATCGCTGAAACCATCTTCCATCTCTCCTCTTCCCACTATACATCCAGGAAAGAGTGATGACAAATAAGTATAAATAAGGACGTTTTCCTCAGTTTTAACTAAGCCCTTCTTAAAAATTATTTAAATAAACTCTTCTACCTTTCTTAAGCCGCATAATCCTGACTTGTTATTCTAATTATTGACCGCCGCCTGAACCTGAATACTCTTTTAATCATCTGCCTGAAACCGTTACGATCTCAAGACATAGGCGTAACTTTTTAGTTAACCTGATCTGTCTTACACCTACCAATTTGCATTTGGCCAATGTGAGGACACTTAGTTTTAATTAACGCTTTATTAACCTGTCAAAAGGGTACACCATCTTTGAGATGAACCCGTCCGCTCAAAACAGGATTTAAGCCGTTGTAGTTGCACATTCTGAAAATTAAAAACCCGTCCGTCCAGTAGAACACTGTAAGTTACGTGCAAACTCTCTGATACATAACCGTCCACAAATAACAAGACGTACATCACGGCTACCAGCAGAGTTGTAGCGAGGTTATAAACAAAAGTACCAGTTTGTACCGGGTGGCCAACTAAGAATAGACGCTGGCGATATCTTGTGAATTATAAATCTGAAAATATTGAAAAAAAATTTTAATAGGTAAATCAGCTACGAGAAATCGCGGGAAATTATTTTCAAGTTTGTAAGATGACCGCTAGGGGGCGAAACTGTTATGGCCGATCATATAATTGGTTTTTTTAGAATATTTTACTCTCTCTTATAAAATGTAGTGGTGGGAGAACGTCAAACAAGTTTTTATTTAAATGTTAATAACTTCGGTATAAGTTAACAGAATTGAACAAACTAGGTCTTGTTAAAAAAAACTCTTCTTACTGAATAATATGCTTTATCAAGATAATCCAAATAAATTTTGACGTAATAGCTAGAGGGCGCTGTTTAACATTACAACAATTATTGCGCATTATCATGCGATTTTTAAATATCACTCTATGTATCTTTTACACAGTTAGATAGAAGACAAAATTGCTAAACAGTCGGTGTAAACCGCAACTTCCTATCTTTTTTGAAACCGAAGATATCAATAAAACAAGTGTTAGACCGCTGACTATTTACATATTTTACGCGTAAAACAAATTTAAATTAGTTGCAACAATTTAATTAATGCCGTCCTAAATGTTCAAACTGTCGTCCATTGTTTTCGATGCACTTAAGCATCCTTTCCCGCGTAGACCAAACTGCATTCTCTAGTTTACCTACTGAAATAGTTTGCATACAGTCCCTTATTCGTCCAATCATGTTATCACGTGTAGTGGGTCTGGTTGCAAAAACTATATCTTTTACTCGACCCCATAAATAAAAATCCAGGCATGTTAAATCCGGTGATCTAGCCGGCCATGGAAAAATCCTGCCCCGTCCTATCTATCTACCTGGGTAGCATTTAAAAATTGACGAAGATTCACTGCTAGACAGCCATCGTGCTGGAACAGCATTTGTCTTCGAATTTCTAGGGGCACTTCCTCTAACAGAATCGGCAATTGGTCTGTTAAAAACTGTAAGTAATACGGGCCATTTAGTTGGTTATTAAAAAAGAATGAACCGATAATTTGCCCTTCTAGAATCTCTGCCTAACAATTTTCAGATCAACGACCTTGGTGCTGAACTTCTTGCATCCAGTGCGGATTCGTTCTTGACCAATAGTGCATATTATGGACATTTACACTGCCATTACTATGAAAGGCAGCCAGGCTTTATCGGCAACGTGTGTTACAAGCATTAAAGCTATTGCTTAGATAGCGCTTTGCACTTTAACACACACATGTTGTTACAGTTAACTGTTGGCATTTTTCTTAATTAATAATGATCTTTTCGGTACGTCTCCTGTGTTGTCTACGGTATGCGGGAACATGGACGCTTCCAGTTGTTTGTAAACAATGGATAACTCGCAGAAAAACCGTTTTACTCGGGTGCCGTCTATCGGGATATTGCTGCCCATATACCCTTTCAGCAACTGTAGCATTTCTCATGCATTCAAAATAGACACCTATCATGTCAAATAACTCTTCGTTGGTATAAAGCATTTTGTAACACTTAACAGCACAGCACTAAGACTATCTAATACTAATACTAACAACACTAGCGTAACACAAACAATAACAAATAAACTCAAACTACACGAAAAACTCAAACAATCACACGCAATAACAAAATCGAGAACAAGCTTTGAAAAAAAGCAACTAAATGATATTGACATGAAATTCAATTGTTCCAATATTTTGACGTATTGTTTCCAATTTTGTTTCACAGCCTACTAATATTATGACGGGTGCCTTCGCTAAGAACTGATTATTGTTTACCATTTTATTCTCTTCTTTTGCATACATTGTCGGTTTTAGATGCTTAAGTGCATCGAAACAATGAACGACTGTTGGAACATTTAGGGCGGCATTAATTAAATGGTTTTAATTAATTTAAATTCATTTTCTACGTAAAATATGTAATAGATGTTGCATAGTCAGCGGTCAAACATTTGTTTTATTGATATCTTCGGTTTGAAAAAAAGACGGGAAGTTGCGGTTTGAGCCGACTGTTTAGGAATTTTGTCCTATATTTAACTGTGTAAAAAGATGCATAAAGTCCTATTTAAAAATCTCATGATAATGCGCAATAATTGTTGTAATGTTAAACAGGGCTCTCTAGCTATCACGTCAAATTTTATTCGGACTATCTTTATACTGCATTATATTAAGTTAAAAGAGCTATTTTAAACAATACCTAGTTTGTTCAATTCCGTTAACTTATACCGGAGTTATTTGCATTTAAATAAAAACATGTTTGACGTTCCCCCACCACTAAATTTTCTAAGACAGAGTAAAATACCTAAACAAAAAAAACAGAAAATTTGCAGTCTTTACTACGGCAATATTTAAAATATATTTATATTTACATATTTTTTGGATAAAGAGCCAATTTTATAATCGGCCATAACAGTTTCGCCTCCTAGCGGCCATCTTACAAACTTGAAAATAATTTCCCGCGATTTCACGTAGTTGATTAAATATTTTTTTTCAATATTGTCAGATTTATAATTCCCGAGATATAGCCGGCGTCCATTCTTATTTGGCCACCCGGCACATAATTATGTTTTATAATTTTGTTAATGTTTGCTATTTTAAATAATAACTTAAAGAACGTGAAATATACTGGGTGCGGCAGAAAGGACGGCCGGTTTTAAAAAAGTCATAAAATAGTTAATTTTTACTCAAAAACAAATTTATTGATGCAATCAGGTTTGCAAGAAAATAGCATTTGAGACAGTCAAGTATGGAAAATCACATCAGGAATGTGGTGACCAAAGTTGTTGATGCAGTGCTGGAGGCGTTCTTGGAAGTTCGCGTCGACTCTCTCCAACATCGTTCTCTCAACTTGAGCGACTTCCACTCTAATTGCGTCCTTTCATTCGTTTATAGTTCGAGGCTTGTTCTCGTATACTTGAGCCTTGAGGTGTCCCCATAAGAAGAAATTGCATATGGATAAATCTGGGGACCGAGGAGGCCAATAAACATCGCCAAACCGGGAAATAAAGCGACTAGGGAAGAAAGAGAGAATAACGTCCATTGATGCTCTGGCTGTGTGAGGGGTTGCCCCATCCTGCTGGAACTACACACGTCGAGTTGGAACACGTCGCCGTCGTAATTCAGGGAAAAAAAAGTTGGTGATCATTTTGACGTAACGCTCTGAGTTTACGGTAACAGCACGACCATTACCGTCTTCAAAGAAGTAAAGGCCAATGACGCAAGTTTACGATACAGCGCATCAACCCGCGAAAGCGGAGATCCATACGCAAAATTCGCTTTACCGAACAATCACTGAGGCGAAGTGCAGCAGCATGTTTCCGGGCAGATCAAGTCGGACTGCGAAGAAAGGCTTGTCAAACGATTTTAACATTTTTATTTATTTTATTTATTGTATTCTTGTCTTGATTATTTGTTTTTCCATTATTTTGTTTTGCTATTTCTTTAACTATTTTTTTCGTTATTCTCGTGACTGGCGCTTAGACCGGTTCATTATATGTCGTCATGCAATAGCTGTGCTGTTATATTTTATGTTCTTATTTACTTTCTATAATGTTTACACACTTAATTAATATTATTACATATGAATACTAGGGTGGGTAAGGGTTGGCATGTTTAGGTTTTAGTGGTTTTCCTAAACCTTGAAGTAAATGCTTTGCCAAGACAAACCAATCCACTATTGCACACGGTTTTGTCACCACACTATACAGGTATACTGATCTTTTGGGGCACCATACATAACACTTACATCACAATACAATATTTGTGTAATGTATCATACAAATAAATAAATAAAAAAAACATTTTTAGGAGTTCGAACTGTTCCCGGAGCTCCTCTTGATCTTCTGTTGATCAGTTCACCACGTTTGCGAAGTGATTCAACTTAACGAAGGATGGTGTTTTGAGAAGGAACCGCTCTATTCCGATGAACGTTGAAGGGGCGACGAAACTCACGCTGTACGATGGTGACTGACTCATTATTTCGGACGAAACAATCATAAGCGAAAACAAGCTGCTCCACCGTCCAAGGCTCCACGACGACAACTGGAACAACTAAAACACAAACAATGCTATGAACTCACGAATTAAACGACACCCTCCCCACCACTCTCGTTGACGGAGGGGGAGAGTACTACCCATCTCAAAAACGTCCGTCCTCTCTGCCGCACCCTGTATGAAGGTTAAGGTTGTTGATTAACTTTGCAATCATCTTTGCTTTACATCAAGGAATCCTGTAGAGGATATTCATCTCAAAATGTAACTTTGGAGGATTTAATAAATTTAATCATTTGGCAACTATGTTTATTGTTTTGCCATGTGACAAATCTTATTGATCTGTACAAATGCCAAAAGTAATATTAATACGATTAAATGATATATTTCACCTTAAATAATGTACCTACACATAATGAATGTCTAATGTTATTTAATTTAAATTCGGTTTTTAATTTATGTTGAGTGTTTATTGTTGCAATTATTTAATTAGTTATTTTTATAAAATCAGTTATTTGTATTTCGGGTCATATTACTAATTAATTTTTAATATTTCTTGCGGATTGAATCCTCCTTAGCGGTTTAATATACTGGATGGATCAAAAGTCTGGTATAATGAATAAAATATAAATAAATATAATAAAATAATGTTAATAAAAGTTGTTTGGTATTTTACTTCAAATTTTACAGTGACTTTGCCAACTTCGGATAAAAGTTTTGAAGCCCCTTAAAAGAACCAACCTTTTTTTAACTGTGAACCTCCTTTTCGACCTCAATTTTTGAAAGAAGTTGATTTTGTGGTTACAACGATGTACTAATCTTGGTATGTTATATAATATAATTGTTGTAAACATTAAAAATTAATTAAAGCACATAAAGTAAGTGTTCATAATGTGCAAATAATCTTTCTCTAAAAATATACATACATACATAATCTAAAACCTCTTCTGCCGTTGTCGGTATAGAGGGTTAATTATTTAATTAAGTGTCTATTCCTTTGATAGCCATCTTCCATCTCTTCCTGTCTTATGCACTTTTTTTGCTTCTTTTCATGATTTTCCAATTTGGCTCAAAGCTTCTGTTACCATTTTATTCCACGTTTTTCCGGTTCTTCCTCTTTCTTCCTTTCCTTGTGTTGATGCTTTTCACACTCGTCTCACTTGTCTATTTGCATTAAGTCGTACTAAATAACCCAACCACCTTAACACTGCTCTTTCCTTACACTTTTTAGCACTAATTACACTGAGTTCTTTCCTAATATCATAATTTCTTTTTATGTTTAATCCCGTAGACCCTGCTATCCTTCTTAACAATTTCATTTCAGCTGCTTGAATCTTGCTTGTTATCTTTTTATTAACTGTCCAAGTTTCACTTTCGTATAACAAGGTAGGTAGGTATGCTGTCTTGTAAACTATTATTTTTGTTTTTAGATATTTTTTTTATTGATGAAACCATTTTTTATACTTTGGTATAATCTTGCTGTTGCGGTTAATCTGTTATTAATTTCTTTTTCAACCTTCCCTAGTCTATTGAAGATTACTCCAAGGTATTTGTACTCTTCTACTTGTAGTATTTGGGTTTCTTTAATTGTTATCTGTGTTTTTTTATTTTCATCTTTTGTTACGGCAAGTACAGTATCCGCCAAAATAAACAGTACCGAAAATAAAAATAAATATGAACGAAAATAATGCTCTACCAAAAAACTTTTCTTCCGTTGTTAGAACCATTTTTAAATCAAATTTAACTGCAGCGTACTATTAATATATCCACTAATGACAATTAAGTAAAATATGACAAATCCATATTACATAAACAACTCCACAGCACTTTCTGTTTCGGTACTGTTTATTTTGGCGGATACCGTATTTTAGTTTTATTTGTGTTTATATTCATACCTTTCTTTTCTAGTTCTTGGATCCACACATTTAAATTCTGTTGTAGTGTCTTCTCTAAGTTAGCTATTAGTGCTATGTCATTTGCAAACAGGCATTTGCTTATTGTTATTCCTTCTAATATATATGATCCTGCTTCCATCTCTATTGTTTTTGTTTTACTTTCTATTGTTATAACATCCATGATATTATATTTTCTTTCTTTCATTATAGTCTCTTTGAGTCGTCTTTCTAGGATTAATTTGTATATCTTACTAGTTGTACATAAATATTCAGATTTGATTAAGTCAATCCCTGCAGCCTTTCCAATTTTTAATATTTTTATAGCATCCGCTACTTCTTGCTTGTTTATCTCGCTTTGTTGCTTTGGTACTTCAGGTGTTTCTCTTCATTTTACACTTTGTTCATTTTTGTTTTCTTATCTTGTTCATCAAGCAGTTCCATAAAATGTTCTTTTCATCTTGCTATTATACGGTCACTATCGCTAATTGTTTATCCTGTTTTTGTTTTAATGTACCCTTTTGTTCCTTGCTTTTCTTTCTTCATATTTTTTAAAGTCCTATAGAATAGTTTGGTATTTGTTTTACTATCCTTTTCCATCTTCTGTCCAAAGTCCTCCCATTCTAATCGTTTTGCTGTTTGTACCATATGTTTCACTCTTTTTTTGTGTTCCTAATATTCATTGTATGTTTCTCTAAAAACATGAAGATTAAATGACTCCATCAAAAATAATCTAGATGTGTTAGGTATGCGGATCTAGAAAGCCACTCTACTCCCATCTAAACATCCATCTGTTTGGAAATATCTGTTGTTTGTTGTTATTTTAATTGTCGCAAAAACAAATTCTATCCGTTTTTATTATCAGAGTAAGGTTTTTTATCTCTTACCTGGTATACCACTTTTCTATTCACAGGCAAAAATTTGTCAACATTAATATTTTCAACAATGTTAATTAAAAAATTTTGATGCTGTACTAGACACCATCATTAAATATTTTGAGAAATTTAAGAACTTTAACTTCACTTCCTAAAATGTTTCTTATAAAAAACAGTATAAAATTTTTTTTATGTAGTCAACTATTCGCAATTCCCAGAGATTAATCATTTCCTTTAAAAAATGATATCCCTCTTTTCTAGCCATGTCTTATATCATTACTCCGTATTGAGTATAGACTATTTCAAAAATGTATTTAAACATCTGTTATTTTGAAATTGTGTAATAAAAACTGAAAACTAAAAGATGCATTTGATTCATCCTTTAAAGTCCCAAATAAGGCTTTGTTAAATTAGTTTTTACTAATAGAAAAAAATTACAAATGAATATAGTCATTATTTTTCTAAAACTTTTTTCTGCTAATATTAAGCAAATGTACTGCCAGATGCTGGTTAATTCAGAACATACACCATTTCAAAGAAATTTGTGACAATTTTGTTCCGATAATCCTGTACAGTATTTTCAACTTAATATGGTCACGTATGGCATTTCTTCAGCACCATTTTTAGCACTTAGAACATCTCTCGACTGACAATCTCTGCTGAAGTTGTTATTTAATTACTTTGGTATTTGATTGTAATGATTAAGCAAAATATAGTCGGTGTTACCACCTCATGAACAGTTGCCATTTATCAAAATGTTATATTTGTAGAAATCTGTAGTATGTAAGTGCCAGCTAGGAACTTTTCGATATTGCGAAAAAGCTAAGCGCATTTATAACGGAATATTTTAAATTCTTGATAACCGAATAAAACAGTAGTCAGTGATAACTACAGAATGGTGCCGTTTGTAATTCAGTACTTATCACTGGATACTGTTTTATTCGGTTGGCAAGAATTAGAAATATTGCATTAAAAATCCTTTTAGTTTTTTCTGAATGTGGAAAATACACAGCCGGCATCTTACTTACTACTTTAGAACATATACAACTAGTGTAACGAGCTTACGTGTTAAATAAAATGGTACATAATATCGGTTACTACTATTATTCCGTGTTACTGTGGTTATTACGTTTAAACAGAGATTGCGCATTAACGATCTGTTTGAGTTATAAGTTTATCTTTATTTTACTTTGACAAAGTTATAGTTTTATTTCTGTAAATCTTCTTTAAACCATCATTTTATCCAACTTAAACGGAATATGCTCGAGTTATATGTACGCACAAAACATAAGAACACAATAATTTGAAGTTGTAATGATTCCCCACCTGCAGACGTCTTGCTACGTTGGAACTTTATCATATTTTTCTTCTCTAAACTACCTCATGTGACATAAGTCGACATGGGTTTTTGGTTTTTTTTTTACTTTACTTACACAACAATTTATATTACGCCAAAAAATGAAAGACAAGCATGGGAGTTTGTAAACAAAAGGAGGAAAAAGAAAAAGCAAGGAAACTAGAATTGAAGTAGAGAAATGGGAAAAACATTGTATGAAAATCTTAGGAGGAAAGAAAAAAGTAGAGGAAAAAAAAGAGTATAGGAATAGAAAAGCAGAAACAGAGAAGGGGGATAGACAAAGAGTAAATAGGGAAAGCAATAAATAAACTAAAAAAAGAAAGGCAGGAGGAACGTATAGAACACAAGGAGAACAATGGAAATATATGGGGAAAAGACGAGGGAAAAATTAAGAAAATTTTTTAAAAGAATACAAACAGGAGAGGGAATACCTAAAAAGTAGAAAAAAACAATTAAAGCAATAAAGTGTGAAGAAGGGATGGAGAACAGTAAGAAAAAAGAGATACTATATGAATGCTGGAAAGAGGTAGAAATGCAGAAAGTTATACATGGGCAGGAGGCAAGAAAAAATATTGTCAAAGAGGTGGTTATGCAAAAGAAGAGATAAAGAGAATAAGAGGGAGGGAAGAAGTTTAGTAAAGAAGATAATAAGACGGGATAAGGATACACAAGGACAAGAAAAAGAACAAAAATAGAAAAAGGGAAATATAATGGAAAATACAAAGAAATAATCGTGGAAGAAATACCGAAGTACTTGACATTGGGAAAAGGGTTAGAAGAAAAAGGTTAATAGCAAGGTTTAGAACAGGAAACAAAGAACAGAAACACAAACACTGAAAGAGGGATAAAGAGAGGCATTTAGATTGTGTGGGAAAGAGTGGGAATCAAACATATGAAGAAAAAATGTGAAGAGCTGAGACCAGCGGAAATGGATTGGAAAAGGTTATTGGGGAAAAAGGAAAGGATACAATGGATAAAGAAGGTAGTGGAAAGAAGGAAAAGGATGGAACGGGAAGAAAGGAAAAGAATAAAACAATAGGGAGAGGGAAATAAGGGGGAACGGTTGGATAAGTTTAAGGAATTGTGTTAATATATAGAGAACAAATCCTTTGTTTAATATTTTATATAAGAACAATAAAATTTGATTTGATTTTATATTATGCCACCATCTTAACCACACAATAAAGCTTTACTGTTTGGACCACTTTAGTTCTCTAGAACACCTTCTCTTGCGACGGTATTTTTTTAATTATGCCGCTAGTTTTAAAAAAAGCTTCTTTTTTGCTCAACTTGGTATAGAGGAGAGAAAAGATTCTACGAAAGCGTTAGTGTAAACTTTAACTATTTTTGTTGTTATAACTGGTGATGTTCGACGTACATACAATCTCGAGCTCTGCTAGATAACCAAATTGTTTTCTGTAATTAATTAACTATTACGTCCTTATTCCTTACTAGATGTGTATAACAGTTTTAGCTGACTCGTTAATTTTGTACGCTTGATGAACGCTTAAGTTGACTTTTATTTTAAAGCCCGCATGTGGCTATATCGCCATCTTGTCAATTCTAGAATTTTTGCCCGGAAGATCAAATTACTATTCATTGTTATTACTGGACGACTTGCTTGCAAAGTGTAATGATTCTTTAAGCACTGACGAATCTAAGTTCGATATTTCTAAAAATTAATAAATGTCTTAGGTCATTCTAAGGAAGCGGCTTGTTATCTTATCACACTTCAATATTTAACCCGGAATTGCGTGGTGATGCTAAACGTATTTCTCTGAAAAGCTGTCCTCGGTGTACAGCAAGCTACGTGATTAGAATTTAATCTTTATTATTTTTTGCATTACTATTTTTAATACGATGATGATCATGCATGCACCAGACGTTATTTAATTTACGGCATCATTCTTTAGCGTCTTTAAATGTACAGTCGGGTACTGTTTGTGACTGAAAGGCCTTACAGTCGACGAATCATGGTTTTATTCTATCTCATTTGTTAAATGTTGAATGTATGCATGTATTATGCATAATAATTTAGTTGAGACGCTTAACATTAGACTATGTATCTCTAAATTTTGATCAATTTCCGCGTATATCGAGTGTCGCTCTGTGTAATTTACTTGATTTTGCGTCAGACGATGAGACATATTTGCGGCGCCTACACTAGACTTAAATTTTTAATACTGCCGAACGGTGATTAAGATAATTAACTGTGATAACGTATATTTGTGTTGTGCCTTTGTTATTTTAGATTATATTTGGTTATTATTAACCTACTATTTTATTAACACGGAGTATGTTGCTTGCATGGTCGGCAAGGTCGGTTTAAGCTTCCTGGTTTATCAGCTTATTATTTCCGTAATGCTAACGCGGATATTATTGGGGTTGTCGTTTGACAACCCTATAATGGGTACAAATGTCAAAAGTAGTATTAATTAATTAATTTGATTAAGCCATGTATTTCCCCTTAAATAAGATACACATAATAACAATATTAAAGTCTAATATTCATTAGTCACTAATTCTTCGGTTGGAGAGTGGAATGAAACTTGCGCCATAAAATCATTGTGATCGGTTTCGTCTTCATTTACTTGATTTTGGTATTGCTTAGCCTTACATTTTAGTATTCGTACAAAATACACTTTAAAATCCTTATCGCAAATGTACAATATAAATAAATTAAGTATAGCATTACAAAAAATTGCACAAGTACCAATTGTCGCGTTTAACGAATTGTATAAATTAAAGTACTCTACAATTATAACATTTATAAATCCTAAGACATGACAACAAACATATGCTGTTCCTAAATTTAATAATAACGTTGGATATTCTAATGGTCGACGCCTACATTTTTGAACTGCTCTAATAAAATGCATTGTTATAATATAAATAATCATAATTATAAATGATATTAATATTACTGTGAAGTTGCCAAAATTAAAGTAGTATCTAGATCGACATCTGTGTACGTAAGTAATTGATAAAACCAAAGTGAGCAACCAAGAAAACCCTATTAAATATTTGTAATACATTTTAAATTTGATAAACAATTTGTGAAAGTACGCAGCACAAGTCCAATTAATTAAAACTATAAATACAAAGAAAATTTGACTATGATGTAGAGCAGATCCAAACTGAAACAAGCCGCAAAGAAAGTCTCTCTGAAGTGAGATATGTTCAATTATCGATATTAGTCTGTACCCACTGGGGGCTACTAATAAAGTTAAAGTATCAAGCATTGCCCAATTAACAATTAAAATATTAGATATAGTACGTAATTGTTTAAAGTATAAAATTGTGTATATTATATAGATATCGGCAAAAAATGCTATTGCACAGCATAGACCGAAAAGTATTTCATGAGCTAATTGGTCATAGTCATCATTGTAATAATATTCGGTTATGTTTGAATTCGTAAGGTTTAAGTTGATGACGTCTTCGTAATCCATTTCTATTGTAAGATCTGAAAATAAAATAAATCATAATTTACTATTCGGGTAATTTAAGGCAAATTCATAAATATTGACTAAGTTTAACAAAAATAGTTATTTCTGTATCAAGCAATAAAAGTGTATTTTTTAGAGAGTTTGAAAATAATAACCTCTAAAACTTAAACGATTACGAAATAACAATTTTTGGCAGTGGTGCAAACAACATTTTTTTGGCAATTTTTATTATAAGTATAACTGTACGTATGTTGAATATTCCTTCTTTAGATATTTCTTCTTTCGAAATCCTCTAATATCTATTATATCCAAATAATATGTGACTGACTCCAAACTGCGATTCATCCCATTATCGATTTTACTACTGATTTTAAAATCTTTCTTCCTGTACGACCAAGCTTTTTGTTCGAAGATTTAATTCCCAGCGCAGAACTATGTAATGGAACAGACAACAACAAAACCACCGCCCTTACTAAATTAGTTTTGCAATTATACTCCGGGGTACAGCTTTGGTGCTTGAAAGGTCATTTCTACCCCGTATTCAGACTCTCATAATACATCGACAATTATTGTACTTCTGTCGTGTTAATATTTCAAAATCTACAAACAAAAGAGTATTTACTAGATTATAAAGAATGCAATTAAAACACCGTAAGTATTTTTGGTTTCTGACGTTTCCTCCCTCAAAACTCTGTTTAATAAAAATTGATACAAGACACTATAAGATTTCAATTATTAGATATATAAATAAAATACGTTTTAGTATACAATGCACTTAATTCAAAATACCTAATCATAAAAAATAATAAATTAAACTGTAACCTTGTTTTACTAACATTATATTAATTACTAAAACTTTTTTTTAAACATTATCCAGTTCTTATTTAAATATCAACAAATTTTTGTGACAGCAATAGGCAATCCAGCTTCACCAATATTAGCAAGTTTAGTAATCCACTGTTTATTAACCGATGTAAAAAAGAAATTACCTTATAGTCCTTTATTTGTATATGTTTATGTTGATGATATCATTTCTGGCAACCCAAAAACAAGCATTAATTCCACAATAAATATTTTTAATGACTATGATCAGCATTTAAATTTCACGTTTAAAACAGATAACTAAATACCATTTCATGATAAATTAATTATTAACAAATGAAACCACAGTCCTATCCTCACTAACTAGTTTGTAAAATCGACAGCATCTAATAGGATTACAAACTTTTATTTAAAAACATCCTCAAAAACAAAAAATTAATGCTGTAAAAAACTAAAAAAAAAAAAAAAAAAACAAAAAAATTAAAAAAAAATAAATTTTAATTTAAAAAAACAAAAATAAAAAAAAAAATTAATTTTTTTTAAATTTATTTAAAAAAAAAAATTTTTTTTTTTATTTTTTTTTTTTTTTTTTTTTTTTTTTTTTTTTTTTTATTATTTTTTTTTTTTTTAAAAAAAATTTTTTTTTTTTATTTAAAAAAAAAATTTTAAAAAATAAAAAAATAAAAAAATAAAATATTTTAAAAAATTTATAAAAATAAAAAAAATTTTTAAAAAAAAAAAAAAAAAAAAATTTTTTTTATTTTTTTTTTTTAATATTTTATTAAAAAAAAAAAAAAAAAATAAAACCTAGTACTAAAAAATAATTAAATTAAGTATTGTAGAATTCCATAAAACTAATAAAAAACTACTACTAACTATTTTACTAAATAACAACAATTCAAAAATAATATGCAATATAGTTTTCAGTGAGACTAGAACCAATCAACAGAATTTAGACTTGATTTTTAAAAAACAATTCTACACAAAAACAGTATTATTATAATAATTAACATTCCTCGATTATTTATTAAATTAATTAACATTCTTAAACATGATCAACTAAAAATTTTTTTGTACAACAACAATACTATAGTAATTCTACATACACAAAGTTAAAGGGTAAAATTGACAGATCATCCCTAGTATATAAATGAAATTGTGCTAATTGGTTGAAGGTTTATATAGGTCAAATAAAACAAAATTTAAACAACAAAATAAAAATCAATAACAGACTCTTTGTTCACTTCTGAGAGCGGAGTCTACATTTTTTTTAAACAATGTCACTTACCGAAATGAGACAATCGGACAAATTCTTACCTAAGAATTGATCGATTCACATATCGAATAGATGCTGTTTAGGGATGCCGTTACATTTTAATTTCAAGCCAAAATGTAAAAAAAAGCGAACAATAAATAGATAATTTCGAAACACACATAATTAGAGAACAAAAATTTATTACATAATAAAAAGTTAAAAGGTTCAATTATAAATGAATAGTAAACAGTTTTCATAAAGTAAATACGTGAATTGTAAATCTAAATATTTTAAAAATAACCTTTAAACTAGAATTGGATCAATTTCGTTTGCAGGTAGATACACATTCAATATTAATTTAATTTTTAAATAAATTTTAAATAAATTGTTATATGCATTCGTGCTATTTAACGAAAAAGTTTAAGCAATTTCGATAAATAATGTACTTACAGTATTAAAATTTTAAACGTAGAAATAGAAGGAATGTGTTGCTTGATCGAAAAATTATACAAGGCTGTGTAGTTCGGATCCTAGTGTTTGTTGACCTTTCTTGCACATAATTTGATTTCGACGTCTTGGATTTCAACGGTAGATACATAAATCGATAATTGGTTTCTTTATTAAAATTTTCGTTATATCCTCAAAGTCTTGCATGAGCAATATTAAAAAAAAACAGCACAGTTTTACTTTTGTCACAATGGACGATATGGAATGTAGTTAATACGCAGAAGATAATATAGTAAGATAAAATGTCAAAAATCCAAGGTAAAGGCAAAAGAAAAAGATAAAAGGCCCAAAATCAAAATTACACAATTAAATAAGAAAAGCATTAACAAAATAAACTTACCAAAATAATACCAAAGATGAAAACACCAATGGTACATTACGATTACCGTGAAGAATAAAAATCGTGTTTCGAGGTTCACATAAACAAAATCTTTGCGACAAAGAACCTTGTGCGGTTGCGCAACTATGAATTCCATAGATATAAATAAATGCAGAAAACATATACAGAGTGAATCAAAGGTAAATATATACAGTTTCTACTACAAAATGTGTATTAATAAATATGTAATTAATAAAGATGAAACAAAAGTTACAACGTAACAATATAATGGTAATAAGAATAATGAAAAAACGGCTATCTACTCACCATGTACAGGAGGTTTATGTTTTTGATTTTGATTCAACAAGAATATCGGATATTGAACCTAACTATAAGAAACGCTTAATTTCCAAAAGATATTTATAAACTTGTTTAACAATAACGTTAATTTTAAACAAGGTACCAATAATCAAATTTAATTACGAAAATTAAAAAATAGAAAAAAAATTAAATATTTATGGTATTTTAATTACATCCGCTCCCTACAGAAAGTCCAGCACTGTTGGGAAGATTAATAAGTTTAGAAACTAATATGAGAAAAATAACGTAACAATTATATTTACAATAAAGTAAAAAAAAACATCTTTTGTGAAAGCCAAACATCCAATCCAAACAGGTGTTTGTTGCTGTCAACGCGGATATGTTTATACTACAGTATACTAAGTATACCACACTGTAATCCTGGGTCGTTTACTTCTGAAATAGAGGTCTTCAAATTTTTAATAAAACTTACCAAAATAAAATATAAAACAATTTGACAAAGTTTTGTCTATTAATTGATCGATATTGTTAAAAGGATTCCATTACATTTTAATTTCTTGGCAAAATGTAAAATTTGCCGACAATAAATGAAAAGTAAATGATTCATACAGGGTGTCCCAAAATTGGGGAAATAAAGCTACCACGTATTGTACAAATCAAAATAAATCAATTTTTAATGTGAAATCCTCTAAAATACACTTCCAATTTGATTAAGTTTTGGCAAATCAGATGTAAAAGTGATAAATACATGAATTATTATGAATAACTATGTATTTTAGGTATAAATTAATTAAGACTTGGAACCATTTTTTTTACAGATCGGTACACATAAATATTGATTGTATTTCTACATAATTAAATAACGCAATCACGTTATTTAACATAAATGTAAAAACAATTTTAATAAATAAGGTGCAGTATTAAAATTTTAATCGTAGAAATAAAAGGAATGTAATACGTGGGTCGTGGTCCAGGCGCTGCCCCTTTCTGCAGATAAGCTGATTAAGCCGTTTTGATTTCAGCGAAAGATAGATAAATGGTTCCTAAATTAACTTTTCATTCTACATCCTCAAAATCTTGCATGAGAAAAACAGCAACGGAGTTTTTACATCGGTTACAATAAACGATACTCTAATGTATTTAATACGCAGGTGTCAAGATAAGAAATAAACAACAACTCAAGTATGAATAAGATAGGTCTGTTTAGTTGAGCGTACCCATATTGAAATTATTTATGAAAATAATACTGTTATTAGTGATCAATTTCTGCTAATTTGTGGCGAAACTATTATAATTTGTGCTGTTTTCCTGTAAGAAATATTAAGATAAGTAGCGAATACGCAAAAGTGTAGGAGATGGACATACTCATGTTCAAAAATCTATGGAAAGTTAGCAGGATAATTAGTGCTCAATTTTTGCTAATTTTTGCTATAAATATTACAATTTGTGCTATTCTCCCAAAAGAGATATACCAAAGAGTAGTTGGTACGTCCAAGTGCACGATAGACTCATGTTCTAGAATTCACCTAAAGTAGTCAAAATAATAATTACATAGTGATTAATTTGTGCTATTTTAAACCGCAATCATTGCCATATGTACTGTTCTCCTAAAGGTATGCCCAAGTGCACTGTGAACTTATCCATCTAAAGTTAACATAATAATTAATGGTCATTTTCTGCATATATTATGAGTTGTGCCATTAAATTGAGGTCATAGAAAAGCTTTAAATTATACATTTTTTTCATTTCTTTGTTTAGAGTGAAATTGTCTTAAAATCATGTATGAGTTTAAATATGTAACTTTCAATCAAATTTCGAATAAGATTACTTTTGTCAAACTAACTTTCTGCGATATTGTTTTTAATTAATGCCTGTGAAAGATGCCAAGAAACAAATGTAAACTAAAAAAATTCAAAATGAGAACACGATGAAAAATTACCAGACCAGGAAAATTAATAGAGCAGACATCACTTTAAATAACACGTGCGCATTTGACTATATGGTACAGTGTAAGAGATAGAAAATCAGTTAAATGAGGAACGTATATTTGTACAATAATGACGTTTAAAAGCCGTGCCAAAAGTACAGTGTTGCCAGATATCTATAAAGAAAAATGCTGTATTTTTGAAAAATCGGTATAACTTTTTGAAATCTATCACTTTTTTAAGCTGAATTGCAGTGTGCAGTCAGTATTGTTCTACGAAGTTTTGGGTTTATGAAAACATCGTCACTTTAATTTTTCTAACGACCGTCATATTGGATGTTTTATTTATTGAAAAGTACATAATTCTTCTTAATCGTGTGCTAAGCAGTAATCCAAGAAAGGCAGGATTATAACATAAAAATAAAAAAAAAAAACTTTTTTGAATAAAGTTGCAAAGTTTTACAACGCAAAATATGAAATAAAGCTAAATTGAAGTCTAAATTTAAGTAAATAACAATATCCGTTGAATTCAATTTTAATAAAAATTTTATATGTCTAATACATTCTTAGGTAGTAAATACCATCATTATAAGCCAGTAATTGTACAAGAACTGCAGAAGGGCAACCTTGCAAGAATAGTGAATTTTTTTAATTAGTATCTCGGTAAAAGTCGACAAAATCTTACTTTATCGAAACAACTTCTAATTTTCAACCCTCATTTATTTATACGATATTATCTGATTGATCTGTTTGTATATGATCAAACTTTGACAGGTCACAGATACCTAGCAATGCTACAAAATCAAATAATTCCTTGTTGACCCTGATCAAATTAATAATTTGTGGTTTCAACAGGACGAATGTCTTGCACATAATTTCAGGAAAGTGTAAGCATTTTAAGAGATATTTATGGCAAACAAGTAATATCTAATGGTGGTCCTGTGCGTTGGTCTGCTAGGTTTTTGGACTTTTTTCAACATTTGTTTATGGAAATATTTAAAAATGAAGTGTATGAATTTAATCACACACAAATTCTTAAATTTTATTAAAATATTTTTGGTCAAATTAATAGTAATATATTTCATCGAGGAACAAAAGCTGTCGAGATAAAATGTTGGTAATGGAAAAACTCTATTCAAGATTTGAGCTTTTGTAAGAAACCGACAATGTTATAATTCAAATTTGCCGCCGAGAAAGAACGATCTCACAGCATAAAATTTGCATCGTCAAGAACAGACGTCGTGCGCACTGCGCCCTACTTAAAATTACCCCCATGCAACCGTTCCCCACATTTTCGCTCGAGATAAAGCCCTCTATTAAGCGCAACGCAGTGCCAAAAAGCACTTTTTCTTATTCGTTTTCTACTTCTATTCCTAATCCGACTTGACTTCTCAACTTAACAATTCTTTGAGAACTCCGTCCGCATTAGTTCTGAATCTCGAACCTCGAATCTAAAACCGCCTAGAGCTATCCCCCGCTAACTAAAAGACCATTGCAAATGCTGATTCAATTTGGTATGGGCATAGCAGTTACTAACTCAAAGACCACTGCAAATGCTGATTTAATTCGGTACGGGCGAGCAAGTACTAACTCAAAACCACTGCATATGCTGATTTAATTTAATACAAGCGTGGCGCAAAACCCTCTTGATCTCCAGAGACCCCCTAAAACAACCACCGTTAATAATCCGAGTAGCCGGTATCTACTTACCCCGAACCCTATGCACTGTGGCTGATCTCTTCGGTAGCAGCTGCTTTCCTCCAGAACCGTTCCATTTAAAACTAGCCGCTTTGTATCACTGACCCCTCGAGGGTAGCTAATCTATTCGATAGCACTTCGTAGTGGGCGTGCTGGCAGACGCTGACCTAGGTGAAGTATCACCGCCACAAAACCGTCGTCAATACCGAGCACAGAACTTCGCATACATACACTGCTTGCTCGCCAAACATCACCGTACGGGTACAACCACCAGGCATTCTAGGCACGTTGAGACGGACTTCTGTCTTTTGCCAAGCCGTAAGCCGCAATAATAAACTCCGTGGTGTATGCTATAACAAGCGAGCGCCGTAGACAGAAGTTCTAACCAATAAACTTAAAAGCGGGTGTAAACGGCCGTCACCGATAATTAATAATAATTTACTTGTTTCAGTGAGACACTAACACAAGACATAAAAGCCGCCTAAATCCGCAACCCGACTATTTGCTTAGTTAAAAATTTCGTTGTGTAAAAATGTGGAGATTCAACCGCCAACCGTATTAGCCCGGCGCCGTATTCCGACTGGCCGTGTCTAAGCTGCCGCTGTTCCGACAACTACTGGCAAATATTTATACGTTGTAAATAAATCCCTGTACATATTATAACTACTAAATTTGTAAGTAATTGTAAATAGACATCTTAAAAACAAACCCTGGGCATTCTTTCTTCACTTGAAGTAACCCGCGTGCAGAATATAAATTTTGTTACGTCACCTCTTACGTTCCAACTACAAATATACCAAGTAGTCAGGAGCATAAATGGTGCGCGTTTACACTTGAAATGACTAAAGTAATTGTAATCATTTTCAAAATAATTGTTGTTTAATTAAGTTTAATTTGATTATCAAACAAATTAAGCAATTTTTGAAATTTATCAGATGTTAGAATTTTTATTAGGATTGAAGTTATTCTTATTTACTTAAATTTATTCTTAAAATATTTTAATTTTCTTCAATCCAATATGACGCCCATAGAACCATCAGAAAGGCGAAACGTCGTAGAACAATACGGAGTACAAAGTGCAATTTAGCTTAAAAATGTCCTTTAAAACTATTTTTACAAATTTCAAAATATTTTAGAATAACAAAGTTATATCTACTTTTCAAATATTACTACATTTTACTTTTTTAAGATATCTGGCAACACTGTCCTTTTAGAACGACTTTTTAAGCGTTACTATTCTACAAATATAATTGGCTAAAACTTTTCTCATTTAACAGATTCTCTAGGTCTAATATTAAATGACGTCCCAATAATGTCAAGACTAATTTCGGACACATTGCATAGAGCAGACTGCTGGTATAAGCTGTACTACAAAGTCAAATGCGTACGTGTTATTTAAACTGATTTAGTAATTTTTCATTGTGTCCCCAATTTGAATTATTATTAGTTTTAATAGTTTTTCAAATTGGTTGTCAAATTCATGCTAGATTTCCCCATGATTAATGCAAAATGTCCTTTTGATGTAAAACACAATGTTACCTAGTATACCTTATAAATAGAAACTTTAATCGGATTGTAAACTTTAGTTCTCTATAGTTATAGTATTCACAGGCATTAATTAAAAACAATATTTGTAACTGTTGCAGTTTACAAATAATAATAGATAAAAATAAAGTGACGGCTCTAGCTATGCAACCTAAAAAAGGAAAGAACAATATTTGGTTTGAAATAGCGTACTAAATTTGTGGGAGGGCCCGTATTTATAAGCCTTAGCACAGCAGTGTCTGGCTAAGTCGGGGAGATGGGAAAGGTTCTTGGGAGAACTAAAAGAAATAACTGCTGCTTAACGTGGCGCAACCTGCTGGATACGGAGAGAAATAAAACCGATCAACAGGAATTCACTAGGTTTTACTTAGAGTCTAACACGCTACAACAAACACAAATTAAAGAGAAACAAAAACATATAAATATAGCACATACAATTTAAAATATTAGGAGTATCTAGGAGAAATAACAGAGTCTGTCGCATGAAACTTGCGTGCATTAGCAATAACCAATTAATTTAGTCCGCGTTCAAGTATGTCGTAATTCAGTTAAGTTTTTTGTTTATTAACCCGAAAATAAAAATTACGTACCAATTTAAGATTGGTGATTAAAGAAACTTGACGTACACCCGTCACGTACACGAGGTGACTTAAGAACTAATAGTACACTTGTTCTAATACGGAATGTAGCTCCCGCTAATCCAAAAGGCTTTTGTTTTAGCTTAACCCCGCGATAACTACAACGCCCTCAACTCTGAAGGAGTTAGTGCCACAACAACGAGCGTGGGTGGGTGGAGACTACCCCAAATAACAATTCTCCTAAATTGTAAAGGTATAACCGCTTGATGTCGCGTGTACTTAAGTTTCGAACGCATGCAAATATGAATTGGTTTCTTAAAACGATAACTTAGCTGTATATTGTTGTACGTAGTTCTGATAAGGAAGGGCCTTGCTTACGAACAGCCAGTTGACAGCTACCGAAAGATCCGTATGATTTCGCTGAGAAGAAATGGAAAACCCAACTCTAGGAGCACAAAATTGCCTTTGTGAATAGCAAGCGCACTGCGTGCGTGACCCCCAACCGCTGAAGGATGTTCGGCCGTGTATCTTCGAGGTCGACGACAGCGCGATCGTAGGCACGTTTTGTGTCACAAAAGGTTTCTAATTGCTTGTTCCAGCGTCCCCAGGAATTATCCAGACAGTCAGTTATGAGTAGAATATGAGGTCCAGACACGTGCTAAGGCATACGTTGTAATTAGCAATTAATACAACCACTAAATTAACCAAAGAAATACCAAAAAAACCACTTACGGCGTAAATTGGTCGGATTTATATTTCCACATTAATTTATCGTGCAATTATTGAAGCCAAAAATATTTCTAATTGAGATAATTGCACAAACGGCGCATCACGTTCACCGTGAAAAATATAACCATTAATATGGCGTGCAAGGGTTCACAACATGGACTCTCGCGCGGTTGCACAACTAGAATATTATTCATTCCACAAATATAAATAAATGCAGAAAGAATATACGGGGTGAATACCGTTTCCACAACAAAATATGTACATTAAATTCATTGAATGTATTTGGGAGGATTAATAAAAAACATAGTAAAAGGTACAACGTAAGAACACTGTATTCACTATTTATTTTTTATTTCATATCTTTTTTTTTTTTTTTAATATTAAGACAACAAATTGTTTTGAACTCTGGAATGAAGCAATCCAAGCACAAAACTAATTTCTGTTTTGCCCCCGTATTTTATTAATTATTGAATATTATTTGTTAATTAGACAGCGGTGTTACACCTGTAGAGGTAACTTCTGAAAGTAGATTAAAATTTTTGTCAAAATAGTAGTGTTAAATAAATAAAATTTGCTACTATAAACATAATTGTAATTTATTCTAAATCGTTTAAATTACTTACTAGAAACATTTATAGGTTAATTTCAATAATACATACATACATCATGTGTCGTGTAAAAGCAGTTTCGTGACTTAAAGCTGAATCTCGGAATCTTTTCATTTACTCGCTATGGTATATTGTAATAACTTTAAGGTGGAGAACTATATCGTGATCAATATGTTTAGAAAACGTAAGATGTTATGTCTAAGTTTATCGTATTGCTAGAAAATAACGAAAAAACTACAGTAATAAATAAACTCTCTCAGTGTATCTCAAATACAAAAAAAAACACCTGTATCTAAACAGGATTTTGCAAAAGATTGAAAATATTTACTAGTATATCGCACACATCACCAACACTGAACAAAAATACTAAAAACGCGCAAATTTGAATTCCGTCAGACTGTGTAATTTGATGAAAAAATGGTCTCGTTGCTGTGAAAAGCAATTTCCTTCGTTCCATCTACGGGTTAATTGATAAATTTAAAGACACATTTTGCAGAATGGTATCGTAATTTACATTGAAATAAAAATTAAATGAAAGTAATAATCCATAACAAAAATGTTTTAGAAATTATTAATATGGAAAAACAAGCATTATTCTTAATTCATTAATAACACTAATGATACTTTCATTGTTAAGTCGAAAATTTTATATTAATGTTTTGTGTTGGGTTTCTTGAAGCGTAGTCTGATTATTTTATTTATTATCTATCAGAGCAGTTATTAATTTTAAACGTCAAGACTATATCTTCATTTAACAAACAAGTTGTTTCCTTCCTTGTTCATGAATATTGTTATTTACTTCCACTTAATTAATTATTTTCTTTATATATTTTATTATTTTGAGTGTTTGTAAAGAAATGGCTTCAATGCAAATATAAAAATGTCACAGCATTTCTTTTCTTTCTTGATTTTTAGAATTAATTGAAAAACCAAAGGCCCCCTCAGTATTATGTATCTGTGGAATAAATTATTTGTATAATTTAGCTTGAATGCATATATAATCTTTATTGTTTGTTTTGAACACAAATACTGAATATAATAATAATAATAATAATAATAATAATAATAATAATAATAATGATTTATTTCCAGCAGACTAAAGTCTTTAAGTGGATATGTTAAATACAATTTAACAACATTAATAATTAATAATAATAATAATAACATTTAACGTTTAACAATACGTTAAATAAACAAGCAAAAACAACGAAAAAGAGAAAGAGAAAACTATTAAAAGTAGAGAACAAACAGAACATATTATAAATAACTAAGAACTAGTTTAAGTTAATGCCTCATAGAGTCTGTTTTTTAGTTTTGCGGGTTGAAAAATCATTAAAGAATATGTCAAGATCAGCAACATTACTTAATCTATTATATAACCTACAAAAATATATTATAGGACTGTTGAGATGGAAATGCGTGTTAGGAATTTGGTACACAAAAAGTAACAGGTTGTCTACTTAAAAGCCTAGGAATATTAATATTTATATCATTTACCAGAGCGATGCTGCAAATACAACTATTAATTAATTTTTGAAAGAAAATCAGATAAGCAACAATTCTGCGAAATTTTAATGAAATAAGCCGACAACGTTGAAATAGTCAAAGCGTGTCACAGTGTCTGATTGGATAAGATCCAAACAATTTAAAAAATAAATATTTGGCAAACTTACGTTGGATATTATCTATCATATCAATGTAAAGCAGATAATAAGGTGATCAAATTATGTTGCAGTATTCAAGACGTAAGCGAATAAGTGAGTAATACAATAGCTTAATACAGTTAGTATCCTTGAACTCTTGCGTGTTTCTGATAACAAAACCAAGCATTTTAACAGCATTATTACATACCCAGGAAGAGCGCAACATAGGATTTTTATTAAGGCAAAATATAGAACAAATCCACTTGTGCTATGATATTTTTCATCGTCGCGATACGACGTCCGTTGTAAGTGTCAGTTGAAGTAAGACAGAAAGAGCGGTTTGTGTGTGTGACGATTGTCATGTCTACCACAACTGTAATATTCCTTTTGACATTTCTCAACCTAAAATTTATTATTTTGTTTTTTGTGAAAGTTCTAATTGTTTAGTCGCTTTGATGTGATCGCTTTCTCAAGTAAGTACAACTAATTCTTTTACATAATTACGCATAATTATTTTCGTAAATTAATTTTAGGTTATAAACAAAAGTACATTGTGGTGCTTAGTATTATAAAGAATATTAAGCTGATTTAAGATGCAGTTATATCAATATGATTAAAAGTGCCTATGTAAATATAATTATGTAAACGAATTCAGGTTTCATTTTTATACAGCATGTTAAGAACTTTACGATATAAGACCAATACTTGTGTAAAACACGATGAAGGAAGAACCAGGAGACGACAGTTTTATAGGCAAGGAATATTATTATTTTAGTACCTACCTAAAAAGTGATTTAATTTGGAATATTATTTGCAGGAGTCGTAAAAAAAAAAAAATTAAATTGTTTAAGTACAATTGATCTAATGTGTAAATTTTTGTTTTGGTGGTCCTGAAAAGGACCGTTTTGGTTTTTGGGTAGGTATGCAGAAGTGAAAGCTACATTTTATTTAAGCCAGCAACTGCTTATATTAAATGCTCGAACTGCTGTCCATTTAATGCTAAACAGTGCCCTAATCGATTACAAAATATTGCGTTGCACATTAGAGATTACGTGTGCCGGAACATTAAAGCAAACTTCTACAATTCTGTCCTTTAATGAATCTATAGTAATGTGTGGTCAATCTGAATACTCTTTAGAGCCAATGTATGACCATAAGAAAAAGTCATTAGGAGAAAAATCTGGTGATATCAGTGGCCAAGCAATTTCATCACCTCTTCCAATCCAAGTTCTGGGTAACACATCATTTAAGAGGCCTTTTACCAGATTAGCACTATGAGCTGGACACCCATTGTGCTGATACCAAACAACAGTATTCTCTTCAGCAACTTCGTGCAGTGCTGGTAGCACATGCTCAATTAATAGGTCACGGTACTTAACAGCAGTAAGTGTACCCTCAATAAAGAAAGGACCTATTACGGTATTGGAAAATATCCCAGCCCAAACATTTACTGATTGGGGATATTGGGTGTGTGCTGGTATAAACAGATGAAGGTTTTCTGTGCTCCAAAAACGGTAATTTTAAATGTTTGGTGTTCCATTTAATGTAAAAGTGCATTCATCAGTAAAACACAGATTTTTAATAAAGTTATCGTCATTATTAGATTTTTTCCATTAAAATTTCACAAAATTCTTGTCTTTTTCAGCATCCGTTCTGAAAAGCTCTTGATGTTGAGAATAATGGTAGGACTTATACTTGTGTTTCTTTTAGTATTCTATGTACACGACTTTACTTAGACCGCAGTCAATACTTAGTTGTCGAACACTTATGATCGGACTATGCTGAACTGCTGCTAGTACATCAATCTCGTCGTTGTTGTTATTAGGCCTGTCAAGCTGCACCAGCTTTGGCCGCTTGTGAACACTGCCAGTATTTCAAAGGTTTGAAATACTCGCATGACTGTACTAGCACTTGGAATCGGTTGATCTTGAAAAGTGCAGCAAATAATGCTGAACAGTTTCTATAGCTTTTACCACTGCATACCCATTTAACCATTTGAACTTTTTCAGCAGTAGTATACACCTCATTATTGCAAAATGTTATAAAAGTAGCGCTAATAATTCAAATTTAAGTTGGTTGCTGCAACTTCAAAGCAATCAAAATGACACATACCGACGTCGCATTGGTTGAAATTTCAAACACTAGTAGATCCATTCTATATTTTGCCTTAATAAAAGTCCTATGTTGCGTTTTCCGTGGGACACACTATATATCTAGAATGTGAGGGACAAAACTTAGTTTATTATCTATAATAACACTTAGATTCTTAATCTGACAACAATTATCTAGCACATAACTTTTAATATTATTTTTTTTTATTTTTTATATTATATTGAAACTGAATGACATTGGATTTCCTGCAAATGAATTAGTTTTACACTTACTAATGTTAACATCTAGTAAACTTTGTTACACCATTCAATAAACTTATCTAGAGAAGTTTGTCAAGTCAAAAAATCTGATTAATTATTTATAACCTTCGCCAATTTTTAGGTCGTCCGCATATACAAAAATATCACAGTCAAGGTATTGTACAACACTATTATAAAACATAATAAACAATAATGGGCCTAAAACAGAACCCTAAGCAACACCAGAATTTACATTACATCTTTGATCTAAAGCCCTTATATGAACTGTATTTGTCTTAACTTTAAATTATTTATTAATAAGAAATTTAACCAAACATAATAAATTCGCTTCCAGTAGTAGAAAGTGGATGGAGTAGCCCAAGACTGTTGTTGCAAGTGCCAAGCCTGGGTAAAAATGGAAGGAAGATTAGCCTATCCACGGTAAAACCAAGTAATGCCACAAGAAAATAAATTAAATAGATAAGTGAGATCGGAATAAAGATGACTCAAAAATGAATGGAAATAATTGTACTAAGAGTATAGGAACATAAGGCATACACTCTTGTAAATGAATTACAGTTAGAAACATACTATTGAGAAATGGACAACCAGAATGTTCATAAAAAAATGTAAAAAAGGGATATAAGTTAATGAAAAAAGAACAAAAAGAAGATTAAATAATTTAATTAATACTATTTACTAAGAGATGGCCACCTAAATGCTAGTAAGTGTAAAATATGACTTTTTACCGCATTGAATTATCTGCGAGCTAGTGTTGTCACAGATTGCTATCATATTACCGCAGATGGTTCATTTACAAACACGGTTGTCTGATTTATATTTTCACCGTCTTCTGTTCGTTTTTCTTTCCAATTTACTTTAAGGAATTTTTGTAAGTAGTAAAACATTTATTTCTAATGTAGCTTGGTAATAATATTGTTGCAATAGTAAATGTAGATGTTGATTTTAATTATAGATTTAGTTCGATAAAACAACACGTAATGTATTTCGTATCCAGCATGGCTAAACTAATTTCGTCGGAGGCGTCGTAGGTTAAGAAAAATATTGAATTAATTGTTCTATTAGAGCTTACATCAAAATGAAGCTATTGTTTGGTTGTTATAAGAGTTGACAAATAACGTAGATAAAAAACAAGAAACCGACAGGCAAAAACAAAATCTAATAATTAAAATAGGGGCAACGATAAAATAGTAATTATATTTAGATATGAAATTCTTGTACGACAAGACACAGAAAGATAACAGTAAATTATTACAATAAAAAATTATAAGCACATAAGGCGCAAATGTTTATAACTAAGTTTGTTTTTAAACGCAGCACTGAGAAATAGCCTCGCACTAAATGTAACATTTGGTGTATAATGGGAAAAGTGTCCGTAGTTCCTTGCCTATCATAAGACAGATTCAACATACGTTTGTCTAAAAATTCGTCTGGGAATTAGTCTAAAAAGAAGAAGGGAAACGTTCGTATTATGCGAGTTCTACGTTGTTTTAAAACTACTTACAGCAGCCGGTCATAATAATTGATAAATCTGAGACGTTTTGACAAAATAAGTGCTTTGAAACCAAAATAATCAACAAAGAATGCTAAGAATAATTTTAGATAAATACCTTAATTTTCACTAAAAGTTGGTTAAAACAAGGTTGACACTGCTACCACTACCAACATAAATGATGCGTTACTATGTTGTCAAAACCAAAAGGAAGTCATCTATCAACACACGGAAAAAAAATATTGGTAGAATTGTATAATTCTCAGTAAACCGAGTGCTAAACGTAACAATCTATTAACAAGTGCTAAAAGAAGGGGCGAAATGCATGATTTATTATTTATAGTCCAGTGCATTGTTTCTCGTTTATTTATTAAAATAAACGATTGTTATGCATAATAAATTGTTTAAATATCTCTATTTGTTTAATAAAAATATTGTAAGAGTTGATTTTTATTTAAAAAATCAACGGTTCGATGGGTTTAATGATGACTTAATTTTTTTCCAAATCTTATTCAATTACACTATTGCTACTTGTTAATAATTTATTGGTGCAGTAAGAAATTTTTTTTTTTTTGAACGAAGAACTGTGTTTATATTGAAACAATCAATATTCGGACGAGTTTTACTTTTATAAACATATTTTTTTCTGTTTTTTTCAATAGTTTCCAGGGGTTACAAACTCCCTGTAAACCACACGACAGTTAAAAAAGCCGATGACCATGGATTTTGACATGTTCATTCTGGATTTCTTCGGACTTATGAAGTTGATATCCTACTCGGCATTCTGGCTCGTATTCATAACACCACGTTCCGACACTGGAATTGTTAAGGAAATTTGGGTTTTCTTGGTCACAGCTCCAAATTTCCTGGAAAAACTTCACACTATTCTCATTGTGTTTACCACTCACAACTCTTGGCACAAACTTGGCGCACACCTTTGGCATGTCCAAATCTTCGGTTTAACAATTTTTTGAACGCTACCTTACAAAACCACTAGCTGATCAACAATTAGACAAATGTTTGTGCGCCAGTCAGAATCTAGGAGCGCCTTCACTTTAGCCACATTTTCATTAATCCTTAAAGTTGAAGGGCGACCGGCAATGGTTGTCTTCGACAAACTTTTACCCCTTCAAGAACCACTTATGCCACTCAAAGACTGCTGAGCGGCTCATGGCACTATCCCCATAAACGTCTGAGGGTCTCCGTCGCGGTTTGACACGCAGTTTTAATGGCATAGCGCTGCTTGACATTTTTCTCCTTCTTGGATCGCGCCACATTACTTAACAGAGGTTTATGGAAATCGGCGTGCTTACTTTTCGCTTGCCCACAGGCAACTAAAAAAATTATCGGCCCTGTTCGTTTTACAGAAATTCCTACACTTATTGATCCAGCCCTGTATTTCCAGTAAAAAAATAAAACGAGCTTTGCGTTAAGGTCTGTATTTATTTAACTTAGTCTAAAGATAAGGATTGGTAGCATTAAATCACCTACGAATCTGTTCATGACTAATACAAGAATATTACCATTAACTAGTTGGGCCTTGATGTTGTCGATGTTGACAGTACCATAATTCCGTGTATGTACCTATCTAGGCAAACGTCAAACAGTAGAAGTAAGACTCAGGCATGAACAAAATTATAAGAGAAACGTAAAAAAACAAAATTAAAAAAAAAGCTGTGAAAGAAATGTAAGAATTTGCCACAAAGTTCACCAAAAAATTCAAATTTAATTACTTGCTCAAGGTCGGAGAACATGTATACTTAATGGTATATGACCATGTAATTGTTCACAAATTAAACATAAAATTGTAAAATCTGTAGATAGTATGAGAGCGGGTACGAATTCATCAACACTGTTTTTTATGTAGCATATCAAATTCCTAATAATCCAGCTGTTCGTAATCAATGCAGAATCATGAACAGCACATGTATACACGTGTTTCGTCTTATTGAGGTTTATTGGTGTTAAGGTAGCTTGACAATAATTATCGGGAATAGCTACACAATTTCAACACATTGTGTTGTGCGATTGCATCATAAGCAAGCGACAGTCGATGTCGCTATCGCATTACATGTGGCATGTAATCCTACACAAATTGGAAATGAAGTTGTAAAAATCTGTATATAGTCTGATGCTAAAAATTTATCAACACTACGATACGAGCTATACCCTTTTGTAACAGTAGCAATTCACAAATAATACGAAATAAAAAATAAAGTGACGGCTCTAGCGATGCAACCTAGAAAAGAAAGAACAATAATATTTGGCTCGAAGTAGCGCACTAAATTCGTGGAAGATCCCGTAACACAGCAGTGTCAAGCTTAGTCGGTGAGGTAGGGGAGGTTCTTGAGGGAACTAAAAGAAATAAACTGCTGCGTAACAAGGCGCCACCTGCTAAGTAACAGAGAGAAATAAAACCGACCAATAAGAATTTAATAGGTATCACTTAAGATCTACTACGCTACAACAAACACAAATTAGAGAGACAAAAGACATATAAATATAGCAAATACAATTTAAAATATTCGAAGAATCTGTGAAAAGTGTGAGATTCTGTCGTATGAAACTTGCGTGCATTAACAACAACAAAATAATTAGAGTTCGCGATCAAATATGTGTCAATTCAAGTAAGTTTTTGTTTGTTACACCCCAAATTAATGTTAGCGTACCAATTTAAGATCGGTGATTAAGGAAACTTGACGTACACACGTCACTTACACACGGTGACTTAAAAACTAGGATTAAACTCGGACTAAAAACGGGGCGTAGCTCCCGCCAACCCAAAAGGCCTTTTGTTTTAATTTCACCCATTTTATTTACAGCGCCCCAGCTCTGGAAGAGCTAGTGAAAACAAAACCGAGCGTCGGTGGATGGAGAATACCCCGAATAACAATTTGCTTATACACTAGGGATTCAAACCGCTTAATGTCACGTGTACACTCATGAAATTTAAAACTTGGACACCACAATTTCTGTAAACAAAAGTTTGCACATTGTAAAGCCGGCTTAAGAGCCTACACTACCTTGCCAACACAAAGTAAGTTCCCATTTAATTCAATGTAATCGCGCGGCATCATAACTTAATTAGTAATTAATTATTTTTTTTTATTTTTACTTCGTAAAACGAGAAAAAAAAATGCTACAAATCCTTCGAAAGATTTTTCTAAATACTTAATTAAAAACACTTATTCAATTAATTTGTTGATATTGATTTTATTAAACATTGTAGAGAAAAACTGTTCGGACAATCTGTAGATTAATTGTTAAGCATCTTATTCCTGAAAACAAATTTAAGAAAAAATAAATAGTATTGAAATTATGATGCCGCGCGATTACATTGAAATTTAAAATGGGACACCACAATTTCTGTAAACAAAAGTTTGTGAAGGCTCTTAAGGGTATCATTTACAATTCTAACAGCAGGTAGTCTCAGCAGGGGTTATCTTATAGAAGGACTGTAGAATGAATCATTACACTAAGCACGTTTTAGAAAATAGGTAATTTACGTTGCTTACTTAATTTTTTTTTTAAAGAATATATTTGAAGGTATCGCTAATTAAACACCATAGCTCGATTAATTATCGAATCAAAATTTTGTTTAGGAAATGTTTACAAAATAAAATTAGAAATAATTTTGATTTAAAAACGTCTACAAGCAATAACTTTTAAATTAAATCAAAAACTAAACATGGTTATTTGGGTTGACTGATTATTACTTATTTTTAAATAAATCTAACCTACTAATTATTGTAAGTTATTAAAAAAATCATTAAACTCTCTATTCATAATATTTAGTCCTTACAAAATGTATATTTTATGACGTTTCATTTTTTCTGTAGTTAATATAAAAAGTGAAAATAAAAACTAAGGCAATTCTTATTGTCAACGTATATATTTAGTTTTTGACAAGAATTTATTACATAATTATAATTAAGATACCAAGTTATAGTTTAAAATTAAATGAAAACTTTTTTTTAAATAAAGGTATTACTATATAAATAAATATAAGAAATCAATAATGGGTGTGACCTCCATTATTATTGATACATTCTTGGAGGCGTCTGCTCATTGACGCTATCAAGGTATCAATATAATTAATATTAATCGTTTCCCATGCGGTATCAATGGCTGCAATTAGTGCATTACGGTTTACTGGTATAAAATTTGGCCCTTGTTGTCTTCGGATAACAGCAAGTATTCGAGCCCAAACATTTTCGATAATGTTAAAATCTGGGCTTTTTGCTGGCCAGGGTAACAGCTCCAAGTTATTTGCTTGTATCCAGTGGCGCACAACCCCTGAAGTATGAATAGAGGCGTTGTCCTTTAACAACAAAATTACATTATGGAAATGTTAATTCAACAGATCCTGAACTATTTTTTGGAGAAAGTATAGTGAAATAAGAATACTTACACAGCGGCTTGTTCTAAACGGAACGGTCTTGGAGCTATCCTCCAACTGCTACCAAAGAGTTCAGCCACAGTGCTTCGGGTTTGGGGTAAGTATATGCCGGTTATGCGGGTTATTAACGGTGAGTGTTTTAGTGGTTGCCTGAGCACGTACCAAATTTAATCAGCATTTGCAAAGGTCTTAGAGTTAGTGGTTGCCTAAGCACTTACCGAATTTAATCAGCATTTGCAGAGGTCTTAGAGTTAGTGGTTGCCTGAGCACGTACTGAATTAAATCAGCATTTGCAGAGGTTTTAGAGTTAGTGGTTGCCAGAGCACGTACCAAAATTAATCAGCATTTTTGGAGGTCTTAGAGTTCGTTGCGTATATCTTTAAGCGGAATTCCGCACTAATGCGTACGGATAGTCGGATTAAAAGTTGGGTTAGAAATCGCCCTTAAAAGGTGTACTTAAAGGAAGTCGGACTCAGAAATGCCTTTTTGGCATTGCGCTCGCGCTTATAGAGGGGACTTTATCTTGACCGGAGGAGTGGGCAACGGTTGCATGGGAGTAATTTTAAGTGAGGCGGTGCGCACGACGTTTGTGTTTAACGATGCAAATTTTATGCCGTGAGATAATTCTTTTTCGGCGGAAAATTTGAATTATAACATCGTCAGTTTCTTACAACGTTGTAATTAGAAATGAACACAATCACTAGACCAACCAAAGAAATAGCAAAAGAAAACACTTACGGCGAAATTGATCGGATTTATATTTTTACACTAATTTAACTTGCAAGTATTGAAGCCACATTAATATTTTACGTGTAATTTTTAGCTTTGTGATGCACATACAACCGCCCAGTAGAAAGAGAAAATCACAAGATGTCTGCTCGCCGTTTTGATGAATATTGAGAATAAATTGATCCAACAATGAAAAAAAACGTAGCATGCGCGGTAAATTTGATTTTTGTCGAAACGTACAACTCTTGCGATCTACGTCCGGATTTGAGTATTTTAAACCGTAACACTTTTTAAAGCAACTAATCAAATTCCTGCCAACCGAATACACAATCAGCATCTACATGCTTGTGTTTTACCTTATTAAGGCTTGTCACCACAAAATTAGTCAAAACCAAACCGAAGATAAACCAACCATCAAAAACCAACCACCCGTCACTGATCAACATCAACCAACCGTAGCCGAACATAAGTATATAACGAAGAGCAGAAGACAACAACATCAGTCTTTAGAGTAACTTCTGAAGAAGCTAACAGCATGGTTAGCGAAACGTCAAACAGAGAACGTAGGAAGGAAGGACAAACACGGCTCAACCCGGAATATAATAATCTTATGTATCTTTATGTTGTTCTTATATTATAAGTAATTGGATTTCATTATTATTAAATTCTTATGTAATATAATACTATATTGTGTAGTAAGTGCTTGAAATAGATTTTCACATCAGCATTGTAAAATTTTGTGAAAAACATTTCAGTTGTTTTATTATTTTTTATATATTATTTAGTGTTTTGACGTGTTAATTTTAAAAGGAAAACAAAATGGTATTGCGTTGATTTCTAAATAATGAAAAAAGTTGTAGATAATTGTTTATTTTTATTTGTTAACCTTAAAATAGCCTTTGAGTAGCTATTTTGCACAAAAAAAATTAGTGTAGTCTAATATTCAAAGAAAATATTTTATCTTTTACAATAATAATAAACAAATTAGCTTTTTCAAAAAACATGAATGTGTTAATTTTCAAAAATAAAATTTTAAAGTGGTTATAGTAAGTTATATTAATAGTAATGTTAAAACTGTAACGATAGTTTTATAAATTCAAATAAAATATCGTTTTTAATAAATAGTGCTACGAATTTTATATAAAAAAAACATGATTAAAAAAGTTAAGGCAATACCTTAAAATATTCTTTAATGACATTAAGATACATAACAATCATAATAATAATAATAGTTTCGCCCGTGGTACAAACTGCAATGGTTTAAACAAATTCGCAAATATATAAAAAAAATTAATTTTTAGCCATGAGAATCTTTCAGGGTCAAATGAGTTAGTTCTAAATAAAAAATTAACAAAACAAATAGAAATATCTTTTAAAACATTTTAAAACTAACCCTATTCATTACGCGACATAGATGCATCAACAAATAATAAATGTTTTTTTATATTCACCGACCTTTTGCACTTCATATTTGTCGTCGAAATTTATTCATCAATAACTTGCACTTTAATACTTAATTTGCATTCCATATTTAGTCAATACTCGATGTTTTTCTGTTTTAAACTGAACCGTCGAATCAAATATTTGACTGTTGACGGTTGAGAATTGGAATGTGGAATTGCATAAATGTTCAGTACTCGACCGTTCACACTTTGACAGTTATATTTTGAATGTTTTTTCTTAGTTATATCTTCACACTAAAACTATTTCGTATTCACTCGTATACTTTAACCTTTACAATTTAATGCGCCTTCATTGTCTATCAACCTAAGCACATAACGTTATTTATATCGTTCACGGAAATTCATTTTGATAACACTTTTCACAGACCGTTTATTGTATTTTTCTCATTATTTACTTATTTTATTTATTTGTATGGTACATATTAAATATTGTATTGTGATGTAAGTGTTCTGTATGGTGCCCCAGAAGATCAGTATAAACCTGTATAGTGTGGTGACGAAACCGTGTGCAATAGTGCCAACCCATACCCACCTTAGTATTTATATGTAAGAATATTAATTAAGTGTGTAAACATTATAGAAAGTAAATAAGAACATAAAATATAACAGCACAGTCATTGCATGACGACATATAACGGACCGGTCCAAGCGCCAGTCACGACAATGACAAAAAAAAATACTAGATTAAAGAAATAGCAAAACAAAATAATGAAAAAATATTGCTGAACTTCAGATGTCCTTAAAATTCGTAAGCTATAATATAGCTTCATTCGTTAAAATATGAATGCTTGGAAACCCTCCTTTAAACTTTATTATCGCTTTAAATAACTTATTTTCTAAACAACTTTATTTCTTTAATTAAACAAAAATTATTCTTTCATTTACAAACTAAATTATTATGTTAATAAAATGTTAATTCGCTCTTAGGAATTCTTAAGCTTTAAATAAACCCAATTTTATTTCTTATTTAAATGTAAACCTTTAATATAAATTTTTATTTGGCTATTTTCGATTTCAAACGCAATTTTTGTTTATAAAAAATATAACACTTCACTGCAATACATAACCTTATGCAAGAATGAAGATTTTCTAAATGCAAATCCTTCTTTAAAAATAAATTAAATTTTCCATCCATAGATAGGTAGATGTAATCTGGGGTATGTAGCACGGAATTAATACTGATTATTGTGCTCCTACTTTTTGAACTTACTGCTCCTTCAATAGATTAAACTTTTGAGGAATCCCAGTAATTTCCCCCAGTTTGAGGAAACCTTTCGCAAAACAGTTCCACCTTCTGGAAAGCGTGTCTTCACATTCCGGAAGTAAGTGGATCGGGGTCTCATTTGACGCGCACCAAAATCTGTATGTTGAGTTAGTTGTTACACCAATCTTGTAAATATGTCCGCCAAGTCGGCGGTTAGTTAAAAAAAATATGAATTTGATACAAAGGTAGAGTCGAAAATTGTAATGAAGAAAAGTTGATTTGAATTGAAAATTACATTCAAATATGTAGTCAAATCTATCTATATGTTTATAAAAGTTGGCAACTTATGGGAAACAATTTGAAAATTAAGTGATACATTCAATTAAGTAATTGCATATTAAAACATAGTTTTTAATTTTGAACAACTTTTATAACCAAAGATTAGGATATTATCTCACGTAAAAGTACTTTACTCCTGTACCAAAATAATAATTTTTGACACACTTCGTAAATGGCTTAAAATAATAATAATTTCATATTGTGTTTAAGGCCAAGCAAAACCTTTTATGAAGAATAACTTTTTTTTCATAAAATCAATAATAAACGAGTTTTCCATGTGTTGCCAACGTTTACAGACATACTATATATGCGGTTATAATTCTGTATTCAATATATTAGGACATCTAATGCAATCTAACGAGAAGCCGCTACATATTTATTCATCGTCTATGCATGCATTGCGGGGATCACGTAAAATTTTTGAATGTAACCCGGTTTGCTTCCAAATTTCAAAAAACCTTATTTCCACAAGACTTTTGTTATTTATTGCCAATTTTTTAATGCAGATTTATAAATTTATAGAAGAAATATTGTGGTTACTTCATGTATCAAAAATCTATATTTAATTACTAATAACACCTTCCGAGTTTCGCCATATGTCAAACATTGCGTTTGACGTTTTGCTGTCCAAGTTATTCTAAAAAGTTTAGACACACGACGAAAACCATAAGATGTTATTAGTAATACAGACATTAGCTGTGAAAACCTACGAAGTATGTTGATACTTAACATTTGCAATTTAAAAGTATTACTTATATATTTATTTATTTATTCGTATGGTACATTTTCATTATGGTATTGTGATGTAAGTGTTATCTATGGTGCTCCAAAAGATTAGTATAAACCTGTACAGTATGGTGAGGAAACCGTGTGCAATTGTGGATTGGTTTGTCTTGGCAAAGCATTTGCTTCAGGGTTTAGAAAAACCACTAAAACCTAAACATCCCTACTTTGAGCCACCTTAGTATTTTTATGTAATAATATTAATTAACTGTGTAAAATTATAGAAGGGAAATGAAACCATAAAATATAACATCACGGCCTTTGCATGACGACATATAATGGACTGGTCTAAGCACCAGTCACGACAGCGACAAAAATATATAAGGTTAAAGAAATAGCAAAACAAAATAGTGAAAAAACAAATAAACAAGATAGAAAATACAAAATATTGCTTAACTACAGATGTGCTTCAAATTAGTAAGCTTCGTACAGCTATCAATGGTTACAAATCCTTCTTTAAATATTGTTAATTGACAATCCTCTATAATATGTGCAATGTTCTCCGTTTCAACTGACAGCGTGAGGTGTCACGTACTATAGTCTGTATACTATTGGCGCGGAGTAATAAATCATAATTGCTTGAAATAATTCTTTATTTTCTTGTGAAAGCGGTACTTCTACGGTTAAGTAAAAACCAATAAATTCTAACCAAAATACGATCATTGTGCCGCTCTTGCAGCATATCGACCCATCTAGGGTCTGAGAACAATAGTTTAATCTGTGTAAACACGTTGCCATCAGCCCAGGTACTGACGAAACGAGAATCATAGCCGTAGATGTGGGTATTATACCAAGATACAAAAATAATGGTATATAATACGTAAGAAGTAAAATTTGTAATGTGATCTACTATACAAATAAAATAAATAACATATAAATAATATATGACATAAATATAAAATAAAATAGTAATGCAGATATCGTCAGTACATTTATTACAATTACAATTAATTTAGGCATCAAAAAGTAAATTTGGCTCAATTATAAAATTATGTGGTTGTCATGGAAACTTATCAAAATGAATAGATAAAAGTAACAGGCATAAAAATGTTCATTTAAATAACAAGACATTAGTAGGTAAAAAAGGTATATTTAAAAATAACTGACAATACTCACTCATGGTTACAATAAATGGTGTTTAGAGTAGAACACTGTTTCAGGCACATTACGCTTGGTCATTTAACTTTCTTCCTCGTCTGAAATTTACATTTCGGAATCAGAATCGCTGTCTTGTGTGTTTACTGATATAATAATTGGCTCCAATGTTATCTCTACTAAATTATCCAGTTGCCAACATTTGTCTTCTTCCTTAACGACATGAGATACACAGTTTCTTCCATCTTTCAGGTGTTACTTTATTTAATGTATTTTCCAGAAGTTTTTTCACGTCGTTGAGTTTAAAAGTGGTATTGTTACGAGCGACGTCACCTTTTACTTGAGCCCAAACCAACTCTATAGGATTCAGCTCACTATGGTAAGGAGGTAAACGCAGTACTTCAATGCCCCGATTCTTTAAACACATTAGCATTCATGTCTTTGTGGTAGTCGCCAGTTTTCTTTGATTGGAATTCTAACAAACCACCATCTACAAAGCCATTTTTATTGCCAATATGAGTAATAATTAACCGTGTTCCTTTCCCAGAAGGCGGTCGAAATCCTGTCGATAGCTCTTCTATAAATCCTTGTCGAGCACTCGTAATGGTATTATCACGCCATTTTTTACGGTATGTCCTGCATTGATCCAGGTTTCATCCAAATAGAATATACGCCTGCCTTTACGCCTATATTTTCTTATTTCTCGAAGATAATTTCTCCTCCATGTAATAATCTCTTGTTTTTCAATTAAAACGGATCTTCTATTTATCTTCTCCCAAGTAAACTTCAACTTGCGAAGAAGTTTCCACAGTGTTCTACGACTCATTTGGGGTAGATTTTCATCCTCATTTACTGCTAGTAAAATCTTATCGATTGTAGAAATCTCTTTCCGTAAGTAGAACGAGTGAACCTTTCTACGGACAGAATTCCTCATTGCATCATCTAATTCCATCGGGCGCCGACCAGGAGATGGAAGTGGGTGAAGCACTTGTCCCAAATTTTTCTTTCCCTCACTAGTTTATAAATGGTGGATTTTGATATTCTCGTCATTGCAGAACATAATCCTACAATATCATCGACACTTTTTGCAGGGTGTTGACATCGAACAGCGTCATGCACATTTAAAATTATAATTTTTTATTAGCAGATAACGCACCACTTTTAACACGTTTTGCTGGTGAAAAGTTTTCCATTTCAAAATTATTTGCACTAACACACAAACAAACAAACAAGCCGATTCATTGCTAATAACAAACTAAACATATTTTTCATTTAGAAAGTATACGAAGCCCTTCGGTCAAACAACTAATTATCTGTAATCTTTCGCAGAAATTACAACCCGTCTGCCGTAATGACTGCGCTAACGACCCCACTTTACCTGATGATAGATAATCCAACACACATTTTGACGCTAAAGAATAATTGTTTTAAAATTACTTTATTTAGCTATATCGATTCTTAATTGTAATAATAAGAAACAAACCACATAATAGTAAATAATTTTTTTGAAATATTCCACAGTTTAATAAGATACAAATAGATTCATAACTTTTGTAAAACTCAGTATACGTACCTATATAAAATTAAAATTTAAAATAGACAAATTGAGAAACGACACATTTGTCATTTATCGATTTTAGAGTTTAATTTTATATTACAAAAGTTTTGTATCTATTTATATCTTATTAAACGGTGGAATATTGCTGAATTAAATTATTTACTATGAAAAATAGATTCCACAAAGTAAGGATTGAAACAATAAAAGAAACCACATAATAATTCATATCAAGGTAGATTTTACTATTATAATATATTTACCTACTAAAATATGATTTTCCAAACGTATCAGGTACCTACGCCACTGCAATACGGGAGATTCGATAATTCTGACCGGTTTATTACTCCGCGTCAATAGTATACTGAGATTAGTGCACGATTTTCAGTATAGATGGCACTACTACAATTAAGTTTGACATGTTATTTGCTACCGTCAGCATTTGAATTTAATGGATTTTTTTATAATAATTATTTTTTGTTATTAACGAAATGTGTAAGTTGTTATGCGAATGTATACACTGTCGACTTTATCTAGGCATTAATCAAATGTTAAACTACAGCTAACTGTTAATCTGCGTTCTACCACCAAAATAAAAAACCGTAGAAATTAAACTTAGAGTGTTAAAATTAACAACAACCCACAGATATACAGCGTGGTGCTTTTGAAAATTTTGTCTGAGGAATAAATGCAGAGGAATGTGCAAAGGAAATAGCAAAAATGCGTACTAGAAATATGTGGATTCAGCCCGTTTGTTTTCAAAGCTTTGGGCGTAGATCAAACAAAGTGATTCAAAATGAACGTTTCCACATGCATTAAAACTCCCGGAAGACACCATGTTAAAACACAACGCACTTTAACGGTGGTGCAAAAATATTTTACTTACCTGACATATTTAAAACAGTTTTTACTTTTCAACAGCACTTTGCACCAAAAATATCAATTTATCAAGGTAGGTGATTATGACCAAAAATATTGTAGCCGCAAAAATGATTAAAAAAAGTAACTGTTTAAACGTCTTTGCGGTTTTGTTTGCAAAAAACGTCAATTTGAAAGAAGTTATTGGTCCATGTTCAAAAAAGTTTCTCGAATTTGTGAAAAAACCAAAATTGTTGCAAAAAAAAACGTCAAAAAGCAATTTAAAAAAAAATGCCTTTTTGCGACGCTATATCTTCAAAATTATATCGGACCAAAATTGGTAGCGTGGCCCTCGAAAATCTCTGTCCAACTAATTTGTTGGTTAGTACCGAAAATGTCGTGCGTCATAATCTGAATGTAATGGGTGTCTTTCAAACCCTCCTTGATTTGTAGATTTTCGCCAATCTAAGCAAATCTATTTGTTTCTTAAAAAAACTTATTTTTGAGCTTATATCTCAAAAATATTAATTTTTTGAATTTGGTCAAGAAGAGTAAAATTGAATTGCTCAAAATCCCCAAGAATTACTTTTAATCGTTTATTCAAGCACTGCATTGCGAGTTAGAGACGATGAAAGAAATTTAACCCTCTTTGCAATTATAACTGAGTTTTGTGGGGGAGAGGGTGGACTCGAAATTTTGAAAACTGTTGCACGATCATTTCTCCTTACCTCCGTTTTTAGGACTGACTACATTTGGATTATTTTCAATTAACGGACAATTTTAATTTATTATCTATTATGTACAGAATTCTATGAATTCTTGCTATGGATACTACAAAACACTTATAATGGATAACAATAACAAAAATAATGCTTATACGAAACAAGAAATTTTTGATTTTTTTTATAACGGGTGATAACTAAAAATCTGCACTAGTTCTACCTCGATTTTTTAATATCTTGAAAATGCAAATTTTAATTTTAAGTAATATAGAAAGGTTGACTGTGCTTTGTTTGACAGTGCACAAAAATATTTAGTTGTCAGTTCGTTGTATAAAAATGTCGAAAAACGAGAGTTTTTCACGAGAACGTATTGTAAAATTTTATGAAAATAATTACGACCAAAGGGAAAACTGGTTTTTGAATATTTTTCACATGAAAGTGTTTCAAAAAGCACTATTTACAGTATTTTAAAGAGAGGTACTATTAATTGCAAATCTGGTTCTGGTTGAAAAGCAATTATAACGACGAAGAAAGACTTGAAGAAATTGAAGACCCTTTTTAACAACAAGGACGGCACAAGTCAACGAAAAGCAGCCAGTATTTTTTAGTGTTTGCAAGCACACATCAATAAGTCATTGAAAAGATTAATACTACCCCCGGGACGAAGCAGAAGTCTCCATATTATACAGAGGATCAAATAATAACTTTAAAATCAAATTGTCGTACGTTATTGGGAGACTATGACTTCATTTTAGACGATAAAAGTTACTTCAGTCTGTAAACCACAAATGCCGGGAAATGCTATTTATTATACCGAAATTGCTTCTACCACGCCACCAGCAGTAAAATATAAGATGAAATGAAAATTTTAACCAAAAGTTTTGCTTTATATCGCAGTTTCTTCGAAAAGGATCTCTGAACCATTTTTTAGAGAATGTGGCCTTGCAGTTCACGAACAAATTTATAAAGAAGAATGTTTGGAAAAAATTTTGTTACCATTTAACGAAAAATAACATCCGGAATATGATTAGATATTTTAGCCTGATAAAGCTTTGTAACATTATACAAAAACTGTTACCGACTTTCTGTTAAGCAAAAACATACCATTCGTCCCAAAAATTTATAATCCAACAAATGTACCCCAGTGCCGTCCTATTGAAGATTTTTTTGGAGAATTAAGTGCTTTAGTGTATAAGAAGGGTTGGAGAGCCAAAAATACTAAACAGTTAAGACGATGAATTAAGAAATGCCTTAAAGAAATGGACACAAGTGGTGTTTCATCGGCATGTTGCAAGATAAAAATCAAATTGAGAAAAGTACCTAGCTGATTGTGGTCCTTTTGTTTGTAATCATTAATATATATAATTTAAGTTTAAAATGTATATTTGTCACAGTATAAAAGTGAATAAATAGTTCAAATTTTTTATGCCGACTTAGTCTAGATTTTTGGTTATCACCCGTTATACAGAAAATGGAACAGAATTCAAAAAATTCTTAGTAGAAGTTGCACAATATTTAACGAAAACTATCTACACTTACCTCTGATGACAAAAGGTAAATGTCGATGAATAGAAGCTATTTTTTTCTGCGTTTTGGAGGAATTGGTAAATTCTTAAATTGACCAAAAACTGTAGTTGGTTATAAAGAAATAGAGTTGAATACTTTGATTCATTTCGAAGCCAATTGCAACTGCAACATCTTTATTTGACCTGCCGAAGAAGATCTGGAGATCACTTGATGTTTAGTACAGAGAATCTTGAAGCACCACTTCCACGACTACAAGTTCTCATTACCACACCTTCATCTTTAAGACCCAGAAAATATAGTCAAATTATGTGACATGATGTATGTTACAGGTCAAGATAAAATAAAAATTTTTGAAAAATTATCTGGACGGATGAATTTAAGTTTTCGCGTGAAGAGATTTTTAACAGGCACAACAACCATGCCTGAGTTTCTTTTTAAATGTTTGAAGGTGGATAAAACGGTTAGGAACATGGAATTGCCTTGCAAAGATCTTTAGATTTGACCCCTTTGGTCATATCAAGTCTACGGTACACTAGTGAACACGAGAGAAGAATAAGAAGCACACGTACGAGCAGCATTTGATAAACATGAACATTGGAAAATGCTACTTTATTATTATATTATGTTTGTCCTAATTTTGTTCCGGTTTTTTTACATCTATTTTTTGCTAGCTGATATACAGGGTGATTCGGGAGAAAATCAAAATATTTTAAAGACATTCCTAGGAGCTAAAATAATCTTATATGTTCATATCTAATTTTGATTTTTTTCAGAAATATAATTAGGTTTTTATTTTTAAAAAGTTAGTTAATTTAAAACAAAATATAAAGTAAGTAAGTGTGATAAAAAGTGATAGTTGTAGTTGTTTTACGAGATTATAAAAATGCCTCATAGAGAATATGCAGAAATGGCGTTTGTTTATGGATTCCTTCAGTACAAAAGTAGCGACGGATGCTTTTCTATAATATATGGAAGGTAAACATTAGAAGTACGTTACGTTATCCGAACTAATAAAATCGAAACTTAATAACATCTTATCGAATGCTTCAATACTAGCATAATCAAATATGTTTATTCTTGAGTAATTTGTCACCTCTCAAAATAAACAAAACGTCATAAATGTCACTTTAATTTTATAATATTACTTTAAGTAACCACATTTGGTTGTTTAAAATTAATATTACTTTAGAAATGGTTAAATTCATGCTGCGGCCGTCACTGTTAACCTAAAATACCTATATGTTAATTGTCACTGTTAACCTATAAAATATATGACACATCTTGTATATCTTTCACTTCCACTATTCATCAAAATTTCGCATTGTAGCAATACGAGTGATCAATAAAGAGATCGATCAAAACTAAATAGTAAGAATATCTTACAGTATTTAAATAATGTGATAAAAGAATAATAACTATATTAAATAACTAGAATATATATAAATAAGGTTTCTGATTGCTAAAGTAGTTCAAGGTTGTTGATAGTAATATTAATCAAAATATTGATTTATAATAGTATAAAATATAAATAATTACAAATTATATTTCTGTTTTTATTTTCATTTTTTTTATTTTTTATTGAACTTAGCAGGCTACTATTTTTTTTAAAGAGGTGCAACAAGGACGATTAGCAACTACAAAGGTTATCAAATTATTCTTAACAGTGGACTTCTAGTAAATTATCAGTAATGGTTTCCAATTAATTCATTGACTTTCTTTAGGAGTTTGGCCATCCTCTAAACCAAACCCCCCAAATATGGCCTAAGAATTAATTGGGAAGCAATTATGTACTCATTATTCAAGTTATGTATTTGCTTTAAATATGAAAGACATTAAATTATGAATTTATGTTCGATTTTTGTTGGAGTTCTTAATACTCTTATTTTTCTTTTTATTTGCAAAAATTTAATTAGTATTTAAACGTTAACAAGTTACTCAATTAGACAACGACCTCATAAAATTAAAACTATTAATTAAACTTACTTGAAACATTCGCAAAAAGATGCACTCTGTTGCATAAATAAGCTCATGAAAATTAATCGAATTACAGTAGGTATTGTGTGCTCGTACTATGAGTATACTAATGAATTCAATTTATTGTTCGTAACACTTCAGCATTTTATATGTGTTCGTAGCCTCTGTATTTTTAAGAATTACGTTCACAATACGACACAGTACTGTACGTGAACACTAATATTTTAACTACCTCGCATTACTTTTTCAGAAGAATAGTGACGCGTGACTGTTATTATTGAGTTTGAACCGCAACCCACTATCAAATTACTGCAAAACTGATAATTGTAAACTTCCTGAGAACTGAAACATAATTAACAACATTCACAGCAATAGATTATTCGTAATTTAATTTTTCATTAATCGCTATCGCAAAAGTAAAACGTCAATATCTAAATTTAATTGTAAAAATATATAAGAAATGACGTAATTTGCAAAAGCTCTTTCTCAGTTGGAATGTGGATAACCTAAGAAACGTTTCTTCGTTTAAGTTGTAGCTAAGCGTTCAACTTCCTCTTGCGAGCCTTCAACCAAAAAGCATTTTATATCGTCTGTATCTTAACTTTATGAAACTTTTATGTCTTTTCATGATTTACAGTTAACTTTTTTTTATATTTTGACAAAATGCTTATCTGTATTAATATTAAATTTTTTATGTTTTTATACGTTCTATAAAATTTTTTTTCAACCCGATATTTGTTTATGTAATGGAATTTTTATATTGATATGACCATTCTTAAGTAAGGTCATTAGTAGACAACGGCTTAGCGTTCAAGTTGTGCATAATATATAATTGTTTCATTGTGTGAGGCTTAAGTAATTAGCAGTATTTAAGAAACGGAATTACAGAATTTGTTCGATTTACAATAGACAGTCATTACAGAGAAAGTGCAATTAAAAGGCTCATTAACAAAATCGTATTTTGCGTACATAGTTTGAGTTAGTATGTTCAACAGTGCTGTTACATATAGACGTACAGAAAAAAATACAATGTCGATAAAAAGAAAACGTTTGTCTCTTAAAGAGAAAATTGATATAATTGTGGAAAGTAAAAGTTCAATACCAGTGCTAAAACTTGGCTGAAAAACTTAGTGTTGGAAGAACACAAGTTACGATATTTCAAAAACAAATGTAATTTAAAAAAGCTATTTGAAAAAGGTTCCAATACAGAGCAGAAGAGAAAATTACCTAGAACTGAAGGTTTAGAAATGGAACGTCGTAGTTTACAATTGTTTTGTAAAAATAGAAATAAAATATCCCTATATCTGGACCTTTAATAAAAAAGAAAACATTGGAAGTTGCGGAAAATGACGGATTTTAAAGCTTCAAATGGGTGGCTTGAGAAATTTTGTCAAAGACATAACATAACTTTTAAAACAATTTTCGGGGAGTCAGCTGATAACCTGGACACTGTTGAAGCTTGGAAAGCAAAACTGTCAGTAATATTGAAGAAGTGTTCACCCAAAAATGTGTATAATGCTGACAAAAGGCTGCTAACATTTACAAATACCAAACAGCCTTTTAAAGATGCGGAAAAAAGTGTCAATTTAACCAGCGCTTTAGTTTCGCCTGTTACAATTGCTAAATGTTTTGCGAAAGCAGGATTCTCGCAAAACGTCCTGCAAGGAGATTTTGATGAAGAAGACAAAACTCCACTAGCTTAGCTTTTTTCTGTATTACTAAAACGTAATCAACGTGTAAGCCCTGAAAATTATGTTTCTATTGATTGTGATATTTTGACCAAAAGCCCCAATTTAAGTATTTAAGATACAATCAGTGAATTTGACTGTAGAGAAAGCTGTGATTTGTACAATGAAAGTGGTGCAGAAGAATTCGAAGTTTTTACGTCAAATATTAAAGTATGAGTGAAGTGTATGAAAAACAAAGAGATGTGCAAAGTTTTCTATTTTCTAATTTTTTTAAATAAGTCTAGAAACTAAAAGCCAAACAGATTTATTTTTATTAAACTTTTATTTTAAAAACCAATAACCAAAAATGGGGACACCTAGAAAAAAACTAAGCACGTCACTGGATTCTGCATAAAAAATGTGTAAGATTCCGTTTTTACCTAGTCGATAACTTATTAGATACCTGAATTACAGAGGGTGTCTGAAAATGCACATTTTTCAACTTTACTCTGTATTTTAAAAACGAAGAGAGCGATGATAAATCTGTCTGCGCCATTGTTTGTTTTACAAAAAAGTGACCCAGGTTTGCAAAAAACCCCAAATTTGGAACGGAAAAAATAACGGAGATACCCTGCAAAAGTGTCGAAAACAGGACTCACTGTACAGTGACCTGCAAAGAGTTTGCAACAAATGGGAAAATTTTTTGTAATTGAGATATCGTAAAATTTCTTTTGGCAAATGAATTCAGCATATCGAATGACAAAAAAAGCACTTTGACAAATGTCATGTGACCACTGACATGGCGCAAATTTAAAAAATATCTATCAAAAATGTAAAAAGTAAGGTTAGATGACAAGATATTGAAAAATGCCTTAAAAAAAAGTTGTTCAAAATTAGATTATACGTGTATGTGCAAATTTTCCAAAGAAAATAACGACTTTTCAAAAATAACAGTTTTCCGTCGTTTTTTCCGGAAATTTTTGCATGTTTTTGTATGAGCTTATTATCCAGGCAATATTGTAAAAAATTGTTTAAATTGGGTTTAGAATGGAAGAATTGATCATTTTAGGACTATTTAAAAATAATTATAAATTTGTAATTTCAACCTTTTGTTTTCTGTAGGCCATTGCAACAAAGTCCGTCCTAAAAAAACAATGTTTTTGTTCTTTACCGTCCATTGGTAGACTAATAAATAAAAATTACTGGATTGTGAAGTTTATTTGTTGGTTTTATTGTGTTTTATGCAAATCAAACGCAAAAAATTTTGTTTTCTCAATATTTCCGGAAAAAATGCCGGAAAACTGATATTTTTGAAAAGTCGTTATTTTCTTTTGAAAATTTGCACATAGACGTATAATCTAATTTTGAACAACTTTTCTCTTAGGCATTTTTCAATATCTTGTCATCTAACCTCACTTTTTACATATTTAAGGGATATTTTTAAATTTGCCGCCATGACAGTGGTCACATGACATTTGTCAAAGTGTTTTTTTTGTCATTCAATATGCTGAATTCATTTGCCAAAAGAAATTTTCGGATATCTCAATTACAAAAATTTTTCCCATTTGTTGCAAACTCTTTGCCGGTCACTGTTTATGTATAATTTTTTTTTTTTTTTTTTTTTTTTTTTTTTTTCTTTTTTTTTTTTTTTTTTTTTTTTTTTTTTTTTTTAAATAAAAAAAATTAATTATAAAAAAAAATAAAAAAAAAATAAAGAAATTAGTTATATATTATTTTAATTTTTTTTTTTTATTTTTATTTATCAATAATATAATTTTATATTTAATTAATTAATAATAAAAAAAAAAATTTTATTTTTTTTTTTAAATATAATGAGAACTGTATTATTTTCCATACAAAAAATATTAAAATAAACAACGCATAGAAATAATTTTTTCCTTTCAATAACGGTCACCTCCATATACCGGTCACTTTTGCAGCAAATTTTAGTGACCGCTATTTAGAGGGTTTTACTGTAAAACTCATTAGTGCAAGAATTAACTATCACACTTGAAAAATGTACACTGATATATGCAAATTCTTGGAAAAAATTTTATACTTTTCATCTTTCCTTATCGTCTTCAATTAAAACAATAATTACGCTCAAACAAGAAATGTATATTTATCAAAACTTATGTTGCTTCAATTATTTTACAAATATTCTGTAACGCACTGTACATAAATAAATTAACTTTTTAATATTTAACCTAACCGATGTTTGGTACACCTATGAACTTAAATAAAGCTCACATTTTTATAAACAACCATAACATTTGGAGCTCTCTGTGACATAAAGTGCTTAGTGCAGATATAGTATATTTCAAACTAATATAAGAAAGTGATATATTGCACACCGCGGGCTTAAGTTCTGCAATAGCACTTTTTTACCACAGTTTGAATACAATTTTTTTCCCAGTCAGTTTCATTCAACATAATTTAAAGTATAAATTGCAAAAATAGAATTACTATATAAGGATTTTGTTTTTTTTGCAAACTAAAATAATAATAATAATATTTTACAAAACTCACAATTTTTGTCGTTTTTACAAATTATATAACTGATTAATTAAGTTCAATCATATTTTCAATTAAAGATTTATCGTAGTACAAAAAATGTCCAAATATACAGAAGATAATAATGATCTGCCATGCACACCACCGGAAATTCGTTCTGCTGCACTTGCCACTGTTGGTAATTTATTACCTGAAAAATCAAGAGACCGATATAATAAAACATTTAAAGCAATAGTGTACTACCAAAAACGTAACAAAAGTTAGTGAAAACGTGGTGTTAGTTTATTTTGAAGAGTTGTCAAAACAACATAAATCCTTAACATTTTGGTCAATTCATTTCATGGTGAAAGCAAACTGTTACGGTTTTATTTTCTGAATGTAGGACGTGTGTCGAGAGCAGTATTGAAACGTGTGTCGCGAGTAATATGTTACGACAAAAAGTCTTTTGGTGCACGTTTGGCTAATTTTCTATTGGTGGAAAATAAAATTCGGCTAAGATTCTTAGACGAACAGCGGACAACTTCTTTTTCCTCCGTACGGGTGGTTTAGCGTTCATATTGAAATTTAAATTTACACAAAAATTATTAATGTGTGATTCAAGATTTTTAATACAAATTATTGGTTAAGTTAAAATCCGTCTAAATTCACCGTGAGTACACATTGTTTTTATCATTTTCTGGTTGTATTAATTTTAATTGCCACGTGAAATCTTTTTAGCACGTTGCGTGACCTTATGTTCTCGCTGTGTTATACCTGGATAACTCCTGAGAGTGCTGGAATGGCCGATTAAAAACCTTCCCTATCAATTAAAGACCACGCCACTGGTTTTGCATTACTAAGCTGCGGCTAACGTTCTTCTTCACACACCTCCCCTAAGAGGAATCCTGGGGTTACCTAACTTCCCGAACTGTCGAGATTGTCGCTAGCAGGAAACTCTCATTTTCGGAACTGCATCCTACAGATTACAGCTAAGTTTTAATATTTAAATAACTTATTCAGTGATAATGCGTATAAAGCTCAAGTACATATGACATGGAACGGCTCAATCTATAGTGTTTAAGTAAATTTTTATTCGGTGTACTCTCCACAACCAAACGTTTTTTTAACCAGCTCAATACGGGCTGGGGCGCTTTACTTAGAGCGGTTGACGCAAAAACAAAAGGCCTTTTGGGTTTGCGGGAAGTACTTACCCTTTTAATCTAGGGTGGGTAAGGATTGGCATGTTTAGGTTTTAGTGGTTTTCCTAAACCTTGAAGTATTTGTTTTGCCAAGACAAACCAATCCACTATTGCACACGGTTTCGTCACTACACTATACAGGTTTATATTGATCTTCTGGGGCACCATACATAACACTTACATCACAATACAATATTTGTGTAATGTATCATACAAATAAATAAATAAGTAAACCCTTTTAATCTTAGTTTAAGTTAGCTTAAATCGGCGTGTGTAAGTGGTATGTGTACGCAGAGCCTTTTTAGTAGCCAATCCTCAATTAGAACGTTAACATTAATTTTGGTGTAACTAAACCTTACCTGAAATCCGGAACATTAATTGCGAGCCTTATTTATAATTAAGCAAAGCCACTGCTAACGCACGTAAATATATGTGACAGTCTTTCTATTTCTGTCACGATATTCATCAATTACTTTAAAGATTTGTTTGTTGTTGTATTGAATTGTCTGTCTTTCTCTTTTGTTTGTGTTTGATCTAGGGTATTAGGTTTTAAGTAAAACCTGTTAATCTCCTGTTGATCGGTTTCATTTCTTTCTTTTACCCAACAGGTGGCGCATTGTTAGACAACAGCCTAATTTTTTAAAATTCTTTAAAGACCTCTGCGATTCTCTGATGAAGACAAACGCTGCTGCTCTAACTATTATAAATACTTTATTCTCCACGAACTTAGTGCGCTACATCGATCCGTATCTTCTTTGGTTGTTTCTTTTTTTTTAGGTTACAAAACAATAAATTTGAGAGATAATATTGATATTTCAAAATACCCAAAACTATGATCGTTTTGTAACGAATTATGTACTGGTTACTTGTGAATCGAAATACCAACTATCGTACATTTTAAATTTTGAGTAGATGACTCATTACTAATTAAAATGTAATTAATCAAACTCTGAGATAAAAAAACATGTGAAATGATTGTGCAAACTAGTAATAACGCACGTGAGTAAGTATCACAAATAAACTATTACCCTAATATTAGTAATACTTAAGCGCAGGATGTCTTCGAGAATCCTATCTTTGATCGATTCCAGCTGGCGCAGGTCGCAGAACCAAACGGTCCTCTTGCAGGTGGAATTTGGCGGTGAGGAGTTGCGTTTAGCCAACTAGGCGTTGCCGTCGTAATAAAAATAAAAGTTCGTACCAAGGAGCTCTTCGCCGGATGCTAGAGTTGATACAGATTGTGTGCAGGCTGAAGTAGTTATGACTGTATTTTACGATCATCATCATTTTTTATGTCATCTAAGATTTCAACAGATTTGTTGGGCTCATCAGTCTCTAAATTTTTTACACTCGACTATTTTTCACTTTCTAAGCTAATCTCAAACTCGCTTTCTTCACTATTTTCTACAATTTTTCTTTTTACACTTTGAACTTTGCTGATTAAGACATGCGTATGCAGGTCGGTCAACTTTACCCTAATGGCCATCTTTACCCCAAAATAGCTTTAAATCAGAATAAAGCAGTACATACCGTAATTTAAAAAAAAACTGACAAACTAGACAAGTTGGTTATCGTATGTTATGATTGAAACATATTAACTGACTAAATAATTATGGTACCAGCCAATTTTTAATTCAATATTCTTTGACGTTTTCCGGGGATCATGTTTACGTTGAAATGTACTTTTCCTTCCTAGGTATGAAAAGTACAACTTTTCCTCCCTCAAATGAGATGTGAATGATTCAACTTTCAATCCGACTGGGAAAAAAATGTTTACAATTTTGAAACGTGTACTTAATCATCCAACAAGTTTGTTTACCTTACTTGGGTTTATATTACAAGTATTTCAAAAACACAATTAAAGAATTTTGTTTATCTTAATATGTATTTTTGGGAAGGGTAACTTTAATGTTTTCTATATATTATTAACAAAACCAAACATTAATTGTTTGATTTTTCAATGACAATAACTGTGTTTTAAAAAAATCGGCAATAGCCCAATGCAAATGTGTGATAAATCAATATAGGGGTAAACACCGTGAGTAATGAAAACAACTTTTACTTTTTATTTTGCCGGGGTACATGCGATTATATTTTTAACCGCAAAATCCCAAAGTTTGAACAAAATCTGAAAATTTTATAACGTTCTTTAACGTAGCCAGATGTAATCAAAATAGCTGTTTTATTTTTACGTCAAATGTTTCCACCAATTACCTTATGCCAGATGATTCTAAAATTAACATACATTTTACAGCATCTCTACCGGTGAAAATGTGGAAAATCTTAAAAGAAAACTTCGTCGTATAATGAATTACTTTAGTGTCGATTTTATTTAGCTTTAATGCCGATTGTTTTTGTAGTTTTTTTTTAGTGGCGATTTCGATTATTTTGTGAGAAATTGTTTTTTGATTAACTAATATTTTGGTATTTTCTTATTATTATTATGGATTAATGATATTATAATATGAAAAAAGGGGTAGTTTGGCAAAAATATGCTGAAAGCACAAAACGTTTCTAAATCTTATCAGCATTAGTTGCCAGCGTATTATACCCGGTTTTCATAAAACTTGATGCAAATCCTTTTCCAAAGAGAATTTCTTATCAACCCCGTTTCTTTCTTAACTTATCTGACAAACACTTTTTGTTTTTGAGGTTGCTACATGGTAAGCCGATACCGATGGGTGTCAGATACAGATTCCTTTTATTACAAAGCTCTTCTCCGGACTTTTATTTTCATCTTTGTCATCCTATGCAACTTCCTGCAACTTAACATTACTATCACTTAGTACAATCTGAGACTTGGAACTGCCGCTGCAGTATCAATAACAGAACTACTCTCTTGAGCAGTACAAATTAAGTACTACAAGACTGTTGTCTGTGTCACTGGAAACTTCTCCACGCTACTATTCTTGTCATTTGCGGTTGTAGCTGTAGTATTGTTTTGTTACTTTTATTATTGTTTACTTTATTTGTGGCGTCACCTCTATTGCCTCTTTTTAATTTTTTATAATTTTGCCGTCGTTCTTTTAACACGGACAAACGGAAGATCTTGGAATTGGTTTGCGCTCATATTTATAATTTTTTATTCCACGGTTTGCTATAATTTGATTTTTGAATTCAAAATTTAACCAAGTTTTTCACCTTTTGTCTTGCATCTACCGGTACCTCACTATAATAATTTCGGCTAGTTTCCTGTAATTCGGATATTAATTATCCGGAATTAATTGCATTTACTTTAATTAACTGTTGAAACTATCCATTAACCTTTCCTTTTTACTCATTCATCTTGCATTTATTGCGCCATAAAATAATCAATCGTTAAATTTTCACGTAATACACTCTAGTCTTACACGAGCACATTGTTTTGTTCATTTCCTATTACGTTTAACGACTAATTTCTTAAAAACCCATACTAATTCAAATTAAACCTAGGGATTGGTGCTGGATTTGACTTTTAGAGCTGGTAGAGGATCATAACTACATGATGTTATTACGGAACATAGACAAATTACATCAATTTCCTAACCAGCTGCCAGAATCTATCCGAACACCAACGATTTCAACACATTTACAAGAACTGGGGTTTAATTGCAAGGGAATCATTGTGGAATCACATTTAAACACCAAATTTGGATCTTACCATATTTCAAAATTTTTAGTGTTGTGAAAATGCCTCCTCATATTAGTGACGATTTGAAAGCCCAGATTGTTTCTGAATTAACAACAGGCGTAGTATACGTAAAATTGTTCGGATGCTAGTTATTCTAAAAAGTACAGTATGACGTTTGCGATTAAAATGGACCCGCGAACATACTCGGTAGTGGTAGACACAGAATATGTACACTTGCACAAGATATTGCATTAGTAAATTATGCAAGGAAACAACCATTTTCTACATTTACTACTAGGATAGTACATACAGAGTTTCCTGGATGCCATATTGCTGCTCAAAAGAGGTTAAAAGAAATGGGAATTCTAAAGTATAATGTAGCCAGTAAAAAGGTCCTAACTTATGACAACGTGTTACGGTTATTTATAAATCAAATATAAAATGGCGGCAATGCTGAAAACCTAGCCGGCAACTCTGTTAGTCGCAGTGGGTCATGGTTGTACTTCCTATTTATTTAATCAAAGGATTTCACGCTGCAAAAGAAGATAATAAAAAAGGCGCCACCTAGTGGATAGTATATAGGTATATTCTGAAGTGAGTAAGAACAACCGTAGACTAGTATAGATATAATTTTTGTCAAACAATTAGACCTTAGTAACACATAAATCATTTAACATAGATATAAATATAAGGCAAGTGATCAAGAGACCAATTGTTCCCGTAGGAAAGTATCCAATCTGCCAGTAGTATTTAATGGCCGAGTATCTACGGCTATGGTAAGGCGCGGCTGCATAAATTTATAACTACAAACCTATAAATGACCCGAAACAACTGTGACCGAAAAGTACGTGTTACACAATAAAAAAAAGAAATACGTGAAGTACCGGTACTTGACGACAAATTCAAAGTTAGGTAATAGGCACAAAGCGCAATAACAGCAATAACTTTGGCAGGTTTGTTATTTCGATACGGAAACAAGGATTAGACAACAGAGATGTTCATCTACAATAGGAATAAATATTTTGCCTGGTTATAAATGGAACGAACAACTTCAACCCATACACAGAAGGATAACAGATTATCTTCCAGGAACCCTTTTGGATTAGATACAAACGTTTAGTAGCCATAAAGCCTTGCTATCTCCTGTCGGAGGTCTGGTAACGCGGTGAACAAATCATCAGTAAACTCACTAGGATTTGACATTACTTCAACTACGGCTAGAAAAAACTGTGTCTGCTTAACGTTATTCTAAAATTTACAATTATGATATGATATGATATGATGATAATTACCTAGCAACAAAGGTAAGATTTTTGTGTTAATTATTATGAAGACATACGATTATTATAATTTTTGATAACTATGCACTGTGCATAAATACACAATAATCTATTGTATGAAATATTTGTTAGAATTATATAATAATAGTGTTTCTAAAAGTATGTATGTAATGCAACAACATTTATTAACAAAAATATTTAGTAGTCGTGGATAAAATATGGTATTCTACTAAAAGCGTATAATGGCTATTATTCTCTCGACTATTTAGGGCTACTCGCCTGCGGTTTGTGACCGTAAACTTCACCTTGTCAATAACTGCCATCATTATACAGCTGGTGAATAATATACTATTATTTCTTGGGTTTATTAGTAGTTGAATAGTGATCGAATTTTGCATTTGATGAAAATGTCAAAAAAAGTAACTCTTCAGTGATTTTGATTGATCTGTAATTCTTCTGAGGTTTTCACAATTATCATTTCGATTTATCTGTATAATTATAACAATTTTTATGTTTTGTTTTAAAGGATAACGGCGCTTATTCCAATCTTCCTCGAGTGGTGTTGAACTGGATCAAACAAAAATACTTGTAACTTTGGGAAGAACCTAGATTTTAATCTCATAGAAAACGTTTGGGCTAGAATGCTTGCTACCATCTGCATCAGAGGACAACAGCGGCTAAATTTTATACATGTGAACCGGGAATTAATTACTGATTGCAGCTATTACAAATGCGTGGGAGAGAATTCATCTTAATTATATAAATTCTTTAATAGCGTCAATTGGTAGACGTCTTCAAGGATGTATAGATAATCAGAGAAATCAATCCCATTATTAATTTCTAAATACCTATATGTTCTGTGTGTATTTCTTTAATTATAAATTGACAATAAAATATATAGGTAATCCAATAATAAACTAACTAATAAACGTTTTAAAAAATCCGCATTTAAATAAAATTGTGGAAAATGTTATAAATTCATAGTAATAAGTTGTTTCCAACGGAAGATGTAGTTTAATTGGCATTTCAACATTTTTTAAAAAAAGTATAAGTATAAATAGATAGATAAATATTTATTGGTATTTGTAAAAATACAAGTTAAGTACAAAAAGTTCATCATAAATATAAAATTGATACTGGTTTAAAAAGTACATAATTATAATAATTTCACTATACAGCAGTACGAGGGTTGCCTTTTTAAGTGTCGGGAATGAAGAAAAGTGTAAGAGGTATAATAACGCATTTTTTAATTGTTTTTAAAAGTACCTCTTCGCGATAGTCAATGCACTTTTGCATTTGTTGGAACCAGTCGTTATAGCATTTATTCCATTCCGAAGTAGGTTAGTCAAAATCGCTGTTTTGTAGGCATCCACCGCTTCTTCAGACGTCTGGAACCGCGCTTTCCTCGTAGCATATTCTTGATTCTTGGAAATGTAAAAAATATTGGGGCTTAGGTCCGGGCTGTACGGAGGATGATCAAGAACTTCGAACATTTTGCTGTTCAAAAACGACTTGTGGCTCGAGCGGTGTGCGAGCCTGCATTGTCTTGATGGAGCATAATGCGTCGATTTGGGTTATCTTTCCAAAGCTCGGCGATCACTTCAGGCAAGCAAATGGTCGTATACCAATGAGCATTAACTGTTTTTTGATTTTCAAGAGCAATCGTTGTTGCCTGGTTGCCAACAAACAATGCAACCATTTTCTTGGCAACGTTGCGAGAACGAACAACTTTTGTCGGTTTCAGTTCACTTTGGAAGACCCATACTGCAGATTAGCGTTTCGATTCAGGCTGCATAGCTATAGCTGATTCATCACCACTTACGATGTCGTAAACGTGTTTTGATGCTCCTGAGTTGGTCGTTTAAGACATAATTGGCTCGAGCTGCTTTCGTTCCGAGGAGGAAGCCAATTTTTTATACCTACCTTCTTTTGTGCTTAAGATCTTTTGAACTGAGGTCCCTGATATGTCCAATGATGCTTGAATCTCACGGTATGTCACATGACGATCTTTCAGAACCATGTTGCGAATAGCATCCACGTTTTCTTGAGTGACGGCGGTTTTTGGTCGCCCTTTGCGCGGTTTGTCACTGAAGGTTACAGCGTCCTCAGCTGAAACTCTGCATACCAGCGATAAATGGTTGTCTTTGATGGTGTTTCTTTGCCAAAACAGCAACAAGTTCTGCAGCCATTCTTGCTGGTGAGGCTTCGTTGAAAGTTATAAAAAATAATTGTGCGGTATTGTTCCGGATTTAATTTCATCTCGTACAGCGACTTGGGAACTTTAACACGCCACGGTTTAAAAACTATCAGGCCGATCTAAATGATATTTTGACATTGACATTGACAAATACCAACAGTTGTTTATAAACAGTTTTTCTGGTTGCTAGGTGATAAGGAACGTTCTATTCCCGACACTTAAAAAGCAACCCTCGTATAATTAAAAAATATATTTGTAAAACCCATTTTACAGTATAAAATAAACCGTGATTCAAAATTTGTTTATCAAAGTGGATCATGAAAAAAATTCACGATACGTCTACTCTACATGCATAAAACTGGATGTGTTGAAACTAAATCTGTCAGAATTGACAAATGTAGTACAAGTTAAGCTAAGATACACCTGTTATATCTTGCTTTGTAGTTCATGGCAAGAGATTTGATAAAACATTTTTAAATTACACGTTACATTATCAATTAAAAATGTTTTTTTAATTCGTTTACTGAATTTTTGATTGTAACGTAATATTACTCAAGTATTTTGGACATAGAACAACCAGCTACATTTAGAGATTTTTATACTTAGATAGTTTAGGTTTAATTAAATATAACTAATTGCTTTCATTTGTCGATATTATGTAACACATAACTTATTCATAAAAGTAATCCCTGCTGATACTTGTAAGCTTGCTTTACTATATAAAAACTTAATTTTAAAAGAAAACACGTCCTGTCCCATTTTTTATTTCTTGATTGTACGTATTTTGTTGTAAAAATTATATTTTTACTTTGATTAACCCCGAATATACTTTCTACGTTTATTTATTTCTGGGGAGTGAACGGTAATCATTTTTCTTGTTTACGCAAAGCGCAGATCCATCTTGACGCCGTCTCAAAAACGACACTTGATTGTGAGACGTGTGTACTGTGCTATAATTTTGATTAGAGTAAGACATCCACTTGTTTCTTGGGCCATCCGTTGTTATGTGTCTTTATTTTTAGCTCGTCGCATACTAGAGGGATTCAATACGAGTAATATTCGCCAAATGGACGGATAATTGGTCTTTATTGCGCGTTTACCGTAAGTTTTACGAATTTCCGTATTTATGCATTCAACGTGGACGTCAACATTGTTTCTTCTGTGTTGAAGACAAAATCCTTTGCTACACCCGTTGGAAGACGAATCGTTTGCTACATTCGTTGAAGACGAATCTTTGCTACACCCGTTGAAACAAATCTTTTGCTGCCATTTGTTGAAGACAAATCTTTTGCTACATTCGTTGAAAACCGAATCTTTTGTTACACCCGTTGGAAACAAATCTTTGCTACATTCGTCGAAGACAAATCTTTTGCTACATTCGTTGAAAACGAATCTTTTGTTACGCCCGTTGGAAACAAATCTTTTGTTACATTCGTTGAAGACAAATCTTTTGTTACACCCGTTGGAAACAAATCTTTTGCTACATTCGTCGAAGACAAATCTTTTGCTACATTCGTTTGAAAACGAATCTTTTGTTACACCCGTTGGAAACAAATCTCTTGCTTAACATTCGTCAAAGACAAATCTTTTGCTACATTCGTTGAAAACGAATCTTTTGTTACACCCGTTGGAAACAAATCTTTTGCTACATTCGTTGAAGACCGTAATCTTTGTTACACCCGTTGGAAACAAATCTTTTGCTACATTCGTCGAAGACAAATCTTTTGCTACATTCGTTGAAAACGAATCTTTTGTTACACCCGTTGGAAACAAATCTTTTGCTACATTCGTTGAAGACAAATCTTTTGCTACATTCGTTGAAAACGAATCTTTTGTTACACCCGTTGGAAACAAATCTTTTGCTACACCCGTTGGAAGACGAATCTTTTGCTACACTCGTGAAAAACCATCTTTGGCTACATTCGTTGAAATCTTTTATCTTTTACTACAATCTTTTATTACAATCGTATCTTTTTTACCGGCAGTATTAGCTGCTCAAAATTTTCCGTCTTACGTAACCTGCTTTCACGCCGCGCGGTTCATAATTAAAGTAATTTGCTCTTATTTTTTTAATTTTGCACAGAAACTCTTTTTGTCCCTCACAATTTGCCAAAAATATTTTAATACTAAGTCACTAAGTTAATGACAAAACAAGGTGTATTAAATTTTTTTGTGACGAACGGATTGGTGCTTAATCAAAATAATGGTCCGTCTACAAAGAGAACACCAGAAGTTGTTAACAATGTTTGATAAATTATGGACAAAACCCAAACACATTTCTACGTAACAAGTGTCACAAACCTACCGAAGAAAGATATTTATTCATATTCTTACCGTGTGCAAGCGGTCATTACTTTTCTTTGATTTTGCTCTTACAGCCCTACTTGAAGAATTTAACTTTTGAACAATGGATAAACATTATTGAATAACTGAGTGAGAGAATAGTTTGTAACATTGATGAGCGAACACACTCGAAGTGTGAACAAATTCAGCATTTATTGTAACTATAGATTAATGTCGATTTTGTTATTATTCAAATTTCTTTGCTACGCATTACGATGGATTTTTATTTATGTTTTCATCTTGAATCCCATTAACAGATATTGGCAAAATGGCAACTTTATTTACTGATATGCATGTTTAGTTGCCTATACCAAAATCGTTTATTAATAGAAAATCGTTCATTAATAGGTGTCATTAACGATCAATTTTGTTTGACTTAATGTAAGCCAGTAACGCACGATCGACGGAAATAGTTATTTAACAAACGAGTGTATTAATAAGGGCGATTAACAATCGAGATATGTTTGAGATTGTTAATCGCCGTTTAATTCAAGAGTTAATTACACAACTGTTCCCGTCGACCGTACTTTTGTAATTTTAACAAAATTATAATTTAATAATATGCTATTGTGAACTCACCTTTAGAAAGTACCCTTTGTGAACTCTCGCCACAATTTTTTAATTGTATAACAATTGGTTGACAATGTTTGATAAATGATACAAAAAGCCCAAGTACATCTCTACGTTACCTGTAAACAAGTTGAACTTTGATAATGACTTGTGTCACATCATACCAAACAAAGATATTCATTCATATCGCATTATGTATTCCAGATTAAGATTCTTTAACGATGAAGCTTTGATTTCACTTTAATGTTATTTCACACAACATGCTCATGTAGAGTTTATAAAAACATTTTCTTTAAAGTGGTTCCGCCACATCTCTAAAAGATATTTTAGGAGTCGGAATGTTTATAGACCATTCCTTTTTTTTTCAACAATGAGTAAACAATATTGAAGAACTGTGTGAGACAATAGTTCGTAAAATAGATGAGCCTAAACATCGTTAAATGTTATTAAGTGTTATCATCGGAATGTTGTATACAGTACAAAAATATCTCAAAATTTGTGTGAACAAATTGAAGATTTATTACTACTGTAAATTAATGTTGATTCGTTATTATTAAAATTGCTTTGGTACAAATTATGACAGACTTTTTATTTATATTTTCAAATTGTATTTGATTGACAGATAAAATAGCAACTTTAGGTATACCCGATGTATGCTTAGTTGCCTATACTCAAATCGTTCATTAATAGAAAATTGTTCATTAATAAGGGTCATTAATGAACGATTTTGTTTACATTAATGTAAGTCATAAATGCACGGTCGGACGGAAATAGTATATTAAAGAACTAGTTTCAGAAGACGCATTTTATAAGACGAGTACAGCGGCAAGTTTTTGAAAGTACTACGAGTTGCTAAAATGCCTTTCAAACGAATTCTTTATACTATTTTTTCTATTTTGGGTTTTTCAAATTAATTGCTAGTTTAAGTTTAATTAGTACATTTATCATACGTTTAAAAAATAAGAGGAAATAAAAATAAGTAGATAAATAAATCTACTGAACATTAATTACGATTTAAATTAATGCACGCCGAACGTAACGACAACTTTGACGTTTAATATCAAATCAGTGTTACCACCGTTCGGAATAAAAATTGTTCTATTTCATAAAAGAACTCGATTTTTTATAAAAGAACTCATTTGGGTGCTTTTATACCTCTGTTGTTATGTTGTTCCTGAGAATCGCCACTTTGGTTTCCGGACCTGGTCATCAAGACCTCCCGGATAATTAGAAAAAAAAATATACAACACAATTTCACAAAACACAATCATTACACACTTAACTAATATTATTACATGTAAATACTAAAATGGGTAAGGGTTGGCATGTATAGGTTTTAGTGGTTTTCTAAACCTTGAAGTAAATGCTTTGCCAAGACGAACCAATCTATTATTGCACACGGTTTCCTCACCACACTATAGAAGTTTATACTAATCTTCTGAAGCACCATACATAACACTTACATCACAATACAATATTTAAAATGTACCATACGGTTAAATAAATGATAGCTCTGTAAGCGACCCAAAATAGAAAAAAATCATTTAATCAATGTTTAAAATATTTAGTGATTTTCATATTGATTCACATATTTACTTTTAAAATTTATTTACGATTCTCTTATATGAACTTTTATTATGTAATAAATTTTGTTGTATATTTGTGTGTGTTTCCGAAATATTATTTCCATCGTTTGGCATCATTCTCACCATCAATTAAAAATGAGTGGCGACCAAATATAAAGAAAAATTTCTAAGTTTGTTTTGCACCACATCTCGGTAAGTCTCATAAAAAATTTGGAGACTTCAATCTCAGAAGTGAACGACCAGAACGTTACAATATTATGAAAGTTTATAACAATTTTAAAAGTTTGATACAAATCTTATACATTTTTTTTTTTTGAAAAAGTAGATATGCCTGAATGTGCGACGACAAAGTTACATTAACGGTATAAAATATTAATTTCATTAACAAATTCGATGAATGAAAGTTCACAAGAATAATATTGGTTTCGATTTGCTTACTTTTTATTATTCACTGCTTATATAGATTATCGAACCTTGATTTATTAAAGCGTGGAATTATTAAGTCATGATAATATTTAATTTCCACAAAAGAAATTTCTAAATGAGCAGATTAACTTTTTCGAACCGACTGCAAAGGTCCATTCGTCAACTTCACAAACAAATGTGCCAGAGGTGTTTCCTATTACTCACTACGGAAAAACTAAATTGCAAAGAAAGTCAAAATGGACATGTTTAATTGCTTAAACATTATCGAACCTAACACTTTTTTTTTCAGTTTCTTTTGCATTTGCCTAATATAGAACGAATATAATGTAGATGGTATTGTGTTAAGTTTAAGGTTGTTTGTCAACACCAGTAATTGACTCTTTACATTAGCTCATGTTACCACTTAACCAAATTTCGTTTAAAGTTTGGAAAGCATAAACTCCTATTAACTTAAAATTTTTTACAACTTTCAATTAAAATATGTCTTCGTTAACAAGAAAATATAAATAAATAAGTTTCTCCGAATTTTAAGTGTAAGTATAGTAGAAGTAGAATTTTCAGTTAACATTAATTTTAAAATTTTTTTATTAATTTCTTTCAGTAAAAAAGCAGAAATTATGTAAAGTAATAAAAGTTAACTATTAATAAGTTATTTTTTTGCTCCATGCATTAACTATCAGACAATAAATTTTAAGATAAAAATTGATACAAATTACATATTTGAAAAAATTAGTAGTTGTAAAAGTATTTTATCGGGGTTTTCCTTTTCGTGCTTGTTTTAATTTGAAATCACATCCAACAGGGTGGACTTTTAGTGCGCATGCTTTTTCAGTAAATGTGAGCGTCTCGACGACCAACGCAATTGAGATAATATGAAAGCATGCCAGTTGTTTCGGTAGCGCCGTTTTATTATGACGCGTGTTTAGATAGAGTCTGCGACGTCGACGGTGTTTTTCACCTTTGCTAAATTGGACGTAAACTACAGATTTTTTCAAACAACAACCCAGATCCAGTTTTAAGGTATTTGTCATTATATTTTAGGCGTCAAAACTGTAAAAGGTATTTAAAAAATATACTCTAGAAGTAAGTAATTAATGTATATTTTGCGCTTGTTAAGAAAAATAAAAATGATAATGGTAATCCCGGACTAAGCACTTTTTATTACTTTATGTTTTTTTTTCTTCATAAAGTTCAATTTGGCGTTGTTAGAAAAATGTGTTGGAAATTAGTTAAACCTTTAGATTTTCATTTAAATAGTCAGCAGGAAACTCTTTTGTAATGCTAATAAGAATCGCGAAATTCTCATAAACTTAAATCAAAAGTGGCAATCGCGAAACCGCACAAAAATTTGCAAAGCTAATAAAAAACATATTTAATTTAATAAATTTTTGGTTTTGATTAAATTCAATTTTGTGAAACGATGCGGTACGAAAACCTGACTTGTCATAATGTTGCATTAAGCGCTTAAATTTAGTTTCTAACCGTAAAAATATAACGTATGCTTACCTTCACTGCATGTACGTATGTGTGTATATCAATGGGCCACTGTTTCGCAGTTGGATAAGCTGCAGGTTGTCTCGATCGCTGACGGAAAACATGTGTTATGTGTGAAAAACATCGTTAAAAGAAAATATATTGTGCAGATATGCGTTTTCGCAAATGTCACAGAACGGTTTTATCTATTTGGGAAAAAAACATGCATTTACATACTTATTGTTACGGCGTAACATTCGCTTTGATTATTTAAAAAGAAAATGGATTTTGGAGCTTTAGCTTTACAAATTTGTTTTTGTTGTGTCGAGGTTTTAAAATTTGCTTGTTATTGTCTTTTATTCAAAAATCTTAAATTTTAACATGTCCCTTAGCTCTTCCGGCTTCGTCTTTATTTTACAATCAATATTTAGTTTTCGTTATATCCTTGTTGTAATACAGTTTTACCAAATTGAATCCTATAAAGAGAATTTGATTTGAAACACGTTAAGATAGATCTCTTGAGACAATAAAATTTTGAAGTATATTCTGATGTAATACCTAACAGAATCTCATATTATAAATCAGTAGAGTTTTGGTTAAAATGATTAAATGTATAATAAAAAATATTCGATTTCCATAGGACACGCATCATTAAAGTTAAAAGCGTATTAAAATATTTTTTTAATTGCATGCTGAAATTGTTTGTTGATGTTTTACTGCTAATTTATTTTAAAGTTTGAATAATACATGTATTTTAAATTTGTATAGCTTTTAGATATCAGGGACAGATGACGCACTTTTGGAAAATGCGCCGGAAATTTACTGTTTTAAACTGAACGTGGTTTTAAAATTATAAATAATGCGTTAGGTATTAAACTTTTATTGCATAACATCAACCTAAAAATTTTTCAAAAATAAAATAAAATACAAAATTCTGATTTTGGCAATCTCTCCCGCGTCCCATGGGTGAGACAACGCATTGGGTGTGGGAGAGATTGCTAATACCACAGTTACTTTTTGGCAATTGTTTTCTTCCCACAGGGCATATAGTAGTTTTTAAAGGATGTGGCACTCCAAGCATTTAATCCATTCCGCTGTCGATTTGGTATTCTCGTAACGCTCAAAACATTCTACGCATTCATTTTTGTCAAAAGTTTTGTCGTCTGTGAAAACGCACCATCTTCTTCAGATGAGGAACTAACCGAACATCGTTTTGCAGAGCTTATTGTAACAAGGTTGTTGGTTATCAACTTCTTGGGTATGTTTTTGTCTGACTTTTGTGATGTTTTTGTAATTGTTTTTTTTGACATTTTACGGTTTTCTACTTTTTCCTGTTAAATCTTTTTCTTTCTTAACTGCAATAAGTGATAAATCAGTCAAGTTTTGTACAGACTGTTTTCTTCGTTTAGTTTGCTTGTTGGTTTTGAGAACTGGAACTGGCAAGATTTCATGCAGAATTTTAGTAAGTGTCCAATCATTCACACCAAACAAAGAAGCGCTTGTCAAAGGTTGAGCTTCAAAACGAGTTAGTAAAGTGCGGATCCTGGTTCCTCTGATTTTAGGAAAATCTCTGCTATTTTATCTTGTTCTTCTGCTACGCTTTTTGGATTTTAGTTAAAGTTATTTGATGATAGAAAGGCATGTTCAAAACTGCTGAGGAAACATTCCAGTTGCGGAAAATCCTGAAACTCCAGTCTGGCTAGTTGCTGCGCGCATCTGCGCTGTACCAAGCAGGGCACCAAAATGTCTATGCTCAATCTTCCTATGGGGATTGGCTTTAATGAATTCATCGCATGCATTTTTTAAAATATGTTTTGACAGGCATAAAAAACGCACGGTCTAACGGTTGAAGAAAGTGTGTTGTGTGACTGGGTAAACACGGTTATATAACATTATTTTGAACCGCAGACTCCAACATCTCGTAAAAGTTCATATGCGATCTATAGCTATCTAAGATTAAGAGGCAGTTTCCAACAGACTTTTTTGGTAAAAAATGGGTTAGAAACCAGTCTATAAATTAATCTTTGCAAATGTAAGCTGACTCCCGTCTCATTTTGATCACCGATCCTAGTGGCATGTTCTCTTGCCAATTTTGTTGCAAGTTGACACCCTTAAAGATGCAGTACGGGGACATAAAATTTCTCTCTGCGTTGCAACATGCCACTACTGTTATGGTCTGACCTTGTTCTTGGGATGTGATAACTTGAACGTCTTTACTGCCTTTCACAGCTACAACTTTATCAAGTACATTGTTTAGAGGTTTATCAAGAACGTCATTCTCTGTGAGTATTTTCTTCAAAAACTCAAAATATTTTTGCACCTCTTCTCCGTTCATACCTTCGGCTTGAGACATAGACACACCTTCGGCCTTACGAATGTTTAAAGTGAGATTTTTTTTTAAAAATAGCTTTAGCCAATTGATGAATTTTCGTTTTTCTAAGCGTGCACGTAGTGTCCTATCACGGATGTTGTTATTGCGAGCGACTTGTCTGATGGGAATCTTTTCTTGAAGTACAGCGTTACTGCTCTCGTCAAGTTCTCCTATGTCCATTCCTCCTTGTACTCTTAAGACTAGTGTAAAAAGTCGTCATTTTGGGTCTGAAAATAAAAAACTATTGTGTCGTCATCTGTCCCAAAACGACATGCGTCATCTATTCCAAACCCATGGGATAGATAACGCACCTGTTTAAGTTACAACAAATTCCGAGAAATGGCGTTAGCTTGGTGAATATTATAGCTTTTACAATAACCCAACTTCAAACTACATTCGTCGCAACGTCGACTTTTAGCGGATTTCTAATAAACAGTGGATCAAACTAAATATCTCGCTAACTTTTTCGGTACTTACCAACTATATATCACCAAATATCTGGTATATATATCGCACTTTTAACACGATTTTTCGCAAACGGCAAGAGTAAACCGTCTCCATGCACCTATCTTAGGCAACTGGCGCCGCGAATTATCGGATTGCGTTGTCTCTCCCGCCGCATGTGAACTTAAATCTGTGGTGTAAAGTATTAAGAAAGTTCGAAAATCCTGTATGTGAAGTGCAAATCCTTTGAAAACATAAAATACTTCAACGTATCTTTGCCATATTGTACTTAAAAATTGATTAGTGAAAATAAATTTAGATTCTAAGTTCTTGAGAAAATTTCTGCCAAAATCGGTGATAAAGGGAACCCATTGGTAAACCCTCAGTTTGTCTGTAATATTAACTATTAAACAAAAATACAAATTATCAAAACAAAATTTGAATATGGTAAGTAAATCGGAAGTCACAAAATCGGTTAGTGTGCTGTTGTTAAGGATGTCTGTGATAAGAGTTAGCGTTTCAAAAAGGTATGGAAGGATATATATTCGCAATGTCAAAAGAGACTAAAACATTATTGTTATTATTGTTTAATTTCTTAATGTTATCAATTAACTGTGAGGTGTTTTTAATAGAAAAATTAATTGAGAGCCTGAAAATGTTGTAGAGAACTTTAGATAAGAATCTTTCAATTAGATAAGTAGATGAATTTATGCAGTTGACTATTGGGCGTACTGGGCAGTTAAGTTTGTGAAATTTTGGTGGACTATGGAGTTAAGGGATTCTTGTGGTAGTAGTCTTGAGTTTATAAATCGAAATGTTAAAATAAGATAGTAGTTTATAAATGGAGGTCGTTAATTTAGATAGAGGGGACGAAGAAATCTTAATAAAATCTGTTGAACTTAACAAATCATTGGTTTTATGAATATTAACATCTTTTTGTTGTATTACTAGACAATTTCCGTTGTCAGTTTTCGATACGACTAAGTTATTGTTAATGATTTTTTGTTTGATGGTTTTTATAAAATTAATAAGTGCGCAATTGAACTTTTGATTGATTGTTCAATTCATGTAAATTCAAGGGAAATTTATGCAATAAGTTCTTGAAAGCTTGTGTTGATCAAGGGTTACTATCATATAAATGTTTGATTGTTGGAAGTGTGTGCATTATAAGGTAATATACGTAAAAATTTTAGGCCTTTGTCTAAGAGGCACAATTCAAAATCTGTCAATGTAGTATCGGTGGTATTTAAGACTTAATCGTAAAATTTAAAGTTCGAGGATTACAATTTGTTTTGGAATAGCAGTCATACCTTTTTCAAAACAGGTTTACAAATGGATTGTAAGTGGTAGAATTTTTTTCAATAATTTGTTAGACAAAGATATGCTGTACTTGTACAACTCACCTTTTACTTTGTTATCCAAACAATCCCAAATTGCCGGGTTGAGAGTGGTTGCTAGCTTCTTATGTAGGTAAAAAGTTGTAGTTGATTAAAGTATAATTTGGAATGCCATGGGTTGATCTCGGAACGAATAAAAGTTACCATAAAATTGTAGTGTGATAGTTGTGAAGACTTGATTGCAGCAAATTTTGGAATCTTCTTAAAACTTAAACATTTATTTATAAACCAAATGTTGAGTGTAAATTTCTTCCTGACGTAAGAGCATTTTTATATAAGGAGATCCAATTTTTGAAAAAAGACTGTAGTATTTGTTATTATTAACTAATAATTGCCATATGAACTTATTTTTAATCTCTATAACAAATTCCAGTATAAGAACAGTTCTCAAAACAACAAAACTGGCACTAAGTATTTAACCATTTCTTTTATTGCACAATTTACCAACATCATTTTTAAGTTAAACATATATTTAGATCATAAAATCTTGTTCACTTCACCTAAGAACTTATCAAATTTATTATCTTCACATTTCAATAAATTCAGGCCATTAGAATCCAGCGGCATGTATAAGATTACATGTTCGTGCGATCGTGTGTAGATAGAAAGAACAATTAGATGCTTTAAGACTAGACTGACACAGCATTCAAACAACCACACGGTTTCCAGTCATGACTTAATACATCCTTTCAACTCCAATAATAACAATAGACACATTTTAAATTTACTTGAAATTATTTATACTAACACTACCAACCCAGATTACTTACTAAACGACCAAGTCAACTTTAAAGATTTATTCTTACTTTATCATTAATTTGTTTAGTGTAATTTTCTTGTACCCGTACACCTTGCCATCTATTGTCTTATTTTTTAGTTAGTTGTAAGAATTTTTCAAATTTTTCTTTTGCGCATCTACTACTTATAACCTTTGACTTTGACCCATTTGTTGAAACGTTTATTTGGCGAGATTTTATTTAGAATGTCGCGTTTTAACTATTTCAGATCAAAATCAAAATAGTTTATATTACATCCACCATACTAACCAAATTTCAATATTTCAACTCGTCATTGATTTAGTTTTAAGTACATTTCTCAAAAATGTTTTTAAAAATAAATTTAAAAATGTGGTAATCACCTTTACTTTACTTTAGTTACTTGTTTTATAGCCCAAGTTCTATTCTTATAAACCTCTAGATATAAAAATTCTGAAGATCATCTAGTCAAAACTAGTAAATTACTAATCACTTTGTTAATAAATTTAGTATTGGCACGACTCTATGGTTTTAATTATTAGTGAATATACAGGGTGTTTCTGGAAGGTGTGTACATGGCTTTACCAGATGTTCCTGGCTCAAAATAGATCGTTTGATACCAATTTACCTATAACCAAAAGTGCACTATAAGAGCGCCAGAGGGCTTCAAACTTTTCAAAAATATTGTTTATTGGGAATAACTCGAGATTTGGTATGTTGCTTGTCTGCTTTTAAGGATTTTTTTTGTGTAATGTGAACAAATTTCTGATTCCACGAAAAGTCGCTTTCATACGGGCACTGTCAAATAAGTGATAATATTTTAACAACCATCAACGATACAAAACCAAAATAATTCTGACAAATAAAATAAACAATTTGAAAACTTTTTTTTCTCTTGTTAAATTGTGCTAATGTTAATAGTTCTATAAAAAGTTAAAATCATATCTAAGCAAGGCGCATCGATACGCTTAGAAATTCAAGTAGACTGCTAGTAGGCTATGCGATCATGTCAATCCGATTTGGAAACCTTTCTGCGTAAATGCTCACGCTCTCTCGACAATTGCCACTACAAAAGCCCAACACTAACAGCATATGAGTCTGTTCGGCAAATGTAGCCCATTTTAATTGCAAAGTGGAAACGTGAGTAATCTTAGAAGATCCAAAAATAAATGTCACAAATGATAGATTTGATCGCATAGTCTACTAGCAGTCTACTTAAATTTCTAATGGTATGGATGCGCCTTGCAGGGATATAATTTCAGCTTTTTTCTGATTGAACTAATAACATTAAAGCAATTTAACAAAACAAAATGTTTAAATTTTTTAGTTTCATATCGTTGACGGTTGTTAAATATTATCATTTATTTGACAGTGCCACGTATAAACACTTTCCTGAATCAGAAATTTGTTCACGTTACACAGAAAAACGTCTTCGGAAGCAGACAACCAACATACGAAAGCGGAACAAAATCCGTCGAACCGTTTTCGAGTTATTCCCAATACACAACATATTTTTGGAAAGTTTGACGCCCTCTGGCGCCCTTATAGTGCACTTTTGGTTATAGAAATTAGTGTTAAACGGTCTATTTTGAGCCAGAGAACCTCTGGTAAAGCCATGTACATATCTTTCAGAAACACCCTGTATATCTACCAGTGTTTATAAAAATGTGGTCGCTAGTATTTTTATTAAATTATTATTAATTGATTTTAGGAAAACATTTTATTTACTTGTTTTTTAAAGAAAATATCATCCACTCCACAGAAATGTATGAAAAGAATTTGAAAAATCACTGTTGCCGTTGCGCACTTGGCCGCACCTCATCGCAGCCAGGTGTAAACAGGTATGACTTTGTTACATTTATACGTTTATGATGTACAAATATTGTTTATACAGGGTGTTTCCTAAGTAATCTAAAATATTATATGGGGCGCTTTGTCACTCAATTTTAATACGACAAGTTCATATAAACATGTGTGATAAGTTTTGTCGTTAATGAGGTACAGGGTGTTTTATTATTTTATTAAAAGCAACAACATGTGTTAAACATAAAGGAAAAATAGTATATTTCAGAGCATGTGTTCAAAATGTCCACCTGCAGCTAAAATGGAGGCATCTGCTCGATGTCTAATTGATTGCCGAATACGTTCGAAGATACCAGGATTGTTACGAATAACATTACAGCCTTGTATGATACGATTTTGAAGATCTTGTACGTTTAATATCGGGGTTGTGTAAATGAGCGATTTTAAATATCCCCACACACAAAAATACAGAGGATTATGTCCCGGTGATCTAGGGGGCCACGGGTGTGAAGATCCTCGTCCGATCCAATAGTCTGGAAAAACGTTATTTAAAAACTCGCGAACAATCACTGAAAAATGTGGAGGAGCTCTATCATGCATGAACCACGTTATTTCAAAGGCCACTTAGAATAAGCATGTTTTTCGAAAACCAGTAGCGTCACCAGGAAAAATTAATTTCAAATACAATCAGAGCTGATTTATTATAAACAATTTAACACCCTGTATCTCATTAACGACAAGACTTATCACACATGTTTATATGAACTTTTGTCTTAAAATTGAGTAACGAAACGCCCCATATAATATTTTTAGATTACTTAAGAAACACCCTGTATATTAAATAAAAGACACTTTTGGTATTGTTGTATGCTCTGAAAGCTGGTAGGTTACATCGGCCGAGTGGTTTATTATGGATGGTTACAGTACATACTACAATAACAGTTAATCTAATCAAAATGACGGAGTAATAATTTTTGTAGCGAATACATCTCACATAACGTTCCGGTACAATGTTTTGAGGAATTTAATTGTCTCAGAATTCAATGTAATTTTTTTGGCACAAAAATTTGTGTTCCGGCATTTACCGACCACCTTCTTTTTCCGTGATACAGTTCACCAATGATTTGGAACAATATATTCGTGTGATTAGCTCTGATGGGATTGAGATGTTTATACGAGATATGAAAATCAACTTACTTAGCAAAGATACAATTGTCCAAGATTATTACATACCGCAGGTTTTAGTTCTTACATTTACAGTTAATAATTCAGCTACTTGCATCGATCGCACTTTTATAAAAACATTACATTAACCCAATATATTCATTCTTGTATTGTTTAGAGTAAAATCACCGATCATTATCCTACAATTCCAAATGCAAATCATATCGGCACAAGTAGATACCGCTACCCCAAATAAACACTCTTGTAGTAAAAACATTCTTAATTATATTAAAATAAAGACACTTTTAAACTGTTGATCATTTAACAATTTTATTAGTAATTCTTTGCTATTGTTGAATGTATTGGCAATTTATTTTATTTTTAGAAATAAATTTCAGAGTCAAGAAAAACTAAATACAGTGACATACTTAAAAACGTTCTCCTTGGATTACTAAAAATTTAGTAAAATCATTATTATTAGAGATAAATAAACTCACAAAAATAGAGCCCACAAATATTGACTTATTAAACACATACAAACACTATAATAAACCATCCCTACATTAATAAAATCTCTGAAAACAAACTATTATTTAAATTTAATGTAAAACAAAAACTTACCTAAACATATCTGGAATGTCGCTAAAAAATATTTAAACAAATGTAATAACTTATCTGAAACTAAAAGATACAAAATAATGGGAGAGAAGTAACTGATCCGTTACATATTGCCAATACATTCAATAATTTCCTTACTGAAATTAGACCAAATTTAAATGCTACTTTTAACGATAATGATTCATCGGAAGTTGTACACTCTAAGACATTGTATCTTTTCCCAATTCTCAGAAACTGAAAGGTATAACGTTATTAAATCGTTGAAAAATAAATATGAGGTAAACATTAGTTACGATATAAACACTTCAATTCTAAAAAAATTTTACATAATCAGTGTGCACCTTTATGTATGATATTAACTTTACTTTCACATACCTTCTTACTATTCAACACTTAATATAACTTTTCATTATCCTTACATTATTATTCTTTTTGTTTTTTATCTCAAATCTTGTCGGTTTTATTCGCAAGTCGGGCTGAAACCAAGACATTGCGGACCATTCATGTTTCGTGTTTGTGTGTTGTCTTGAGTGTCTACTGTTATAGTCTGTATACTATTGGCGCGGAGTAATAAATCATAATTGCTTAAAATAGTTCTTTATTTTCTTGTGAAAGCGGTACTTCTACGGTTAAGTAAATACCAATAAATTCTAACCAAAATACGATCATTGTGCCGCTCTTGCAGCATATCGACCCATCTAGGGTCTGAGAACAATAGCTTGCTGTATAAGCACGTTGTCATCAGCTCAGGTACTGACGAAACGAGAATTATAGCCGTAGATGTGAGTATTATACCAAGATACAAAATAATCGTATATAATACGTAAGAAGTAAAATTTGTAATGTGATCTACTATACAAATAAAATAAATAACATATAACCACATAATAATTCATATCAAAGGTAGATTTTACTATTATAATATATTTACCTACTAAAAATATGATTTTACAAATGTATCAGGTACCTACGCCAATGCAATACGGGAGATCTGATAATTCTGACAGGTTTATTACTCCGCGCCAATAGTATACTGAGTATAGTGTTGTTTCTTGTCTGTGTGTATCTGCTTTTGATTGTGTTTCTGTGTGTGTGTGTAGTATGTTTGTAACTTGCTGTTTTATTTGTTCTAGTGTTGTGTTGGGTAACAGATTTTTTATTACTATCGCACGTCTTTGATCTGCTACTCCTTGTTCGGTTACTGTAATGTGAGGGTATTGTTGTAAATTGTAATGTGATTGTTGTCTGTATAATATAGTGTCTGTTTTCATTTGTGTTATTGTATAGTAGCAGCGCATGATGTCAATGTTCAGGTCCGTAGTCCATCTCATGCGCTGCCGTGGCTTGCCAGCTTTAGTGGTCGGTGGTTGAACATTCACCAAAACATTTAAAACAGGTGGGGACTAAAATTCTGAACCTGGCCTTTTCAATAATAATGGAAAAATCTATTACAGTAGCCATACGCGGATTCGTGCTGCTTTCGCCACGGTGTACCTCGGAAGACTGTAGTATATTTTTCGAACGTGAGCCTCTGCCTAACCCACAAACGCGGCAAGAGGTTTCAGTGGTACAATGCCGATTCACCTGTGATTCCATATCATTACTCTTTATTTTTATTTACACTGCCTGAGCAGGTAGCCATTAGCCGTCCCCTATCACTCTTAGACCCGTTCGCTCATCTAGGAGCTATTTGGCTCCTGAGACCATTTGGTACTCAGGGTCATGTGGTCGCCGTAGCATCTTACAGCACCTTAGAGTCCAACTCTGAGTATGAAATGCCGGATCCTGACCGAACATTCCTGGACGTTGTCCCTCCCCCACGACGTGGACGTTGGGCCCAGGGGAGTTATTATTTTTTTTTAATATCACGGTTTTGACACTGGATTATCTTAAATAATTTGGGACCTTGCCAGCCAACAAACTATTTACGGGCCATTATCCTTCTGACAGTGCTACATGTGGACAAAATAGTAGCTTTTTGAGCCTGACTAACAATTCCTCTGGGTGAGTGAACATTCAGTATTTTAAGAAATGACTCAATTTTCTTGGTCTATTATTCATTAGCGGAAATGATAATAGGCACAATCTTTACTAATTTTAAGTCGTATAAAGCTTTGATCTCAACGGCTAACTCTTGATATTTTGTTAGCTTTTAATCTCTTGTCTTTTTATGTTTTTGTCCAATGGAACAGTAATCTCGATGAGGAATGCTTATTTCTTCTTTTCATTTAGTACGACTATATTAAGTCGGTTGTGTGCTACCTGGCGACCCGTGATGATTGCAGTGTCTCAGTAGATTTTAATTCCTTTGCCTTCAACTGAGGCTCAAGGTAAATACTTGTAGTAAGGAACCTAGTATCAATTAATTTCTTTACTTGACATAATTCCTAATGTATAATTGCAGCTACTTTATTGTGTCAATCCAGGTAATCTTTTGATGCAAGGGTCCAACATGCCGATATAATATGTTGAATTGTCTCCTCTTGCATTTCACACATTCTGCAACGTTGATCTGTAGTTCCTGTTTTAAGATACGCGTTTACGGTAGGCTCTAGTTGCAACAACTTGATCTTGTATTGCTTGGATAAATTCTTTCGTCTCAGCTCTAAGTTGGTCCTTGACGTAAGTAGAAATGGTGAGAGCAATAAGTCGTATTTTCTCCGTGAAGTGTTGAGGCATATCTCCCATGTAGAGTTTAGACTTTTATTCTGAGTCCATTGTTTCAGCGTTTTCTCTGTTTGTCAAAATAGTGTTTCCGAACATAGATTTTACTGGAGACAATTTAATATCTGACTGAACAATAGCTCTTTGTAATTCATAATTTGCTTTATGAAAATAATCATGAAAGTTGTTTATTTGCTCTTGGTGCTTTATTATTATTGTTATTAATTATTATTATTATTATTATGGTGTTTTCTTTTCACAGACGTGTAGACAGTCTGGTTTTGTGCTAGCTTGAACGGACTATGCCAAGTTCAAGCCAGTGTATCTATTAGACTATTGTTGAAGAAACTTCCTGACTATTGTTGTTGTGTTGAGATTACTGCTTTTTGAATGTGTGGGTGAATCTGGGGTGATAAATTGCGTTGTTGTAGACTGTTGGTGAATGTGTGGGGTGTTATTCCGGTAACAGAGATGATGGTTGGAATTATGATTAGTTTTCCTGTTGCTATGTTCTACTGATTTCTTGTGCCAGGGACTATACTTTTCTATTTTTTGTATGTTTGTTCTCGACGTTGTAGTCGCTCGGTACTGCAATGTCTATAAGGTAGGTGGTTTTGTTTTGTTTTGTCGATGAGTGTTATGTCTGGTCTGTTGGCTACTATAGTCTTGAGTGGTATGGGGTTGTCCCAGTATATCTGTGTCTGTTGTCAGTTTGTGTTGTTTGTTTGTGAGTGCTGCGTGTATGATCTTGCCCACATTGTTATTTCTTTCTGTGTAGTCGTTTGCTGCTAGTAGTTTGCACTCTGATGTGATATGGTCGATGAGTTTGCTTTACAGCAGGGTTTGCACCTCCTGCAGTTATCTGTTGTTATGGTCGGTCTTTTATTATGTATTTTCTGTAGTTCCGCGTTTTAATAACTTGGTCTTGTATGGCCAGTAGGAACCCTTCAGTTTCAGGGAAATGAGACCTTGTTTGAGCCAGTTGTATGTTAGTTGTTTGTTAACATGGGTGTTGTTGTGTTTGTTGGGGTGGTCGCTGGTGTATGTAAGTCTAGTGGCGTGTATTTCTTGTCCTTTGGCGATGGCTGTGTGTAGTGTACTGTCTTGTCGGGAGTGAAAATATTGTGCGAGAGAGAGATATTTGTTGATTGTGGAGGACGTTGATGTCTATTAGTCCTCTTCCACCTTGTTCTCTGGGAAGGTACAGTCTCTCTATGCAGGCTTTAGGATGATGGTTCTTGTATTTGGTCATAGTTGTTCTGGTTACTCTGTTGAGTTCGTCTAGGTTTGTATTGGTCCATTGTATTACTCCAAATGAGTATGTTAATATTGGTACAGCGTATGTGTTAATGGCTTTGTATGTATTTTTGCTGTTAAGTTTGGATATAAGAATTTGTTTAAGTCTGGTTACATATTGTTCTTTTTAATTGTAGTGTGGTCTATTTGGTAGTTTTCTTGAAACCTAGGTATTTGTATGTTTCCTCCAGCTCCATCTTATCCATTGTTTCATTGTGTAGTGTTTCTGTCTCTCCTTCTGTCCACTTTCCTTTCACCATGTGTAACATCTTACACTTCTGTATTCCAAACTCCATTCTGGTGTTCGCTGTGAATGTTTCTGTAATCTTGAGTAGGGCGTTCATTTGTGTTTGTGTGGCTGCGTATATTTTAATGTCGTCCATGTAGAGCAGGTGGTTGATTTTGTGTTGCGTTATATTGTTGTGTTTGATGTTGAATCCGTGTGTTGTGTGGTTGAGTGTTTGTGAGAGTGGGTTAAGACAGAGGCAGAACCAGGGGCGCTCAGCGAGTCTCCTTGAAATATTCCTCGGTTGATATTGATTGTGTCTGTTTGTATGCTAATATTGTCTGAGTGTAGGTAAATTCGTGTTTTCCATTCTGACATCAAATGTCTCAGCAGATTGTGTATTATCGGGTCTATCTTGTATATGTTCAGTATTTCCAGGAGCCAGGTGTGTGGAACCGAGTCAAAGGCCTTCTTGTAATCTATGTAGCATGTTATTAGGTTTCGTTTTCTCTTTTACTGCTTGTTTCAATATGATACTATCTATGATGAGCTGTTCTTTACATCCCTGACTGTGTTTCCTACATCCTTTTTGTTCTTCGCTTAGTATGTGATTCTGTGTTAAATGTTTCTCTATCTTGTTGGTTATGATTGAGGTGATTATCTTGTACAGTGTGGGAGACATGTGATGGGCCGGTAGTTGGATGGGTTTTGTGTTTCGGCACATTTTGGTTTGATGTATGTTTTCCCTCGGTGAGGAAGTGTGGACACAAGTGTGGATTGCTCATGATTTGATTGATGTGTGTTGTCAGATATGGATGTGTACTTGTCATTTTCTTGGACCAAAAATGGTGTATTTGGTCGACTCCAGGTGCTTTCCAGTTGTGTGTTTTTGAATAATTGTTTTCAGCTCTTCGACGGTGATTGTGTGGTCCGACTGTTCTTGTAGGTCGTGTTGTCGCTTTCGTTCTTGTTGTATCCACTCCGTTTCTTGCAGGTGAATATTTTGGTTGGGCCCAGACTTCTGACCAGAATGTTGTTACTTGTTCTTGTGTAGGTGGGTATGATGGGGACTCGAGTTTGTCTGGTTCAGTTTTGGTAGAAGATTTTCATTAGTCTGAAAGAGTTTGTTCTGAATTTTTCTCTGGTTTAAAGTGTTGTATCTCCGAAGTTGAGCTGAGGTACACAGCCAGTTTTTGTTTAATCCTATCCAGTGTTACTTCTGGTGGTTCTTTTTGGTTATTATGTGTTTTAACTTTTGTAATATCTTCAGACTTTTTACCTTTTGTGAATGTGTTAGTCTTCCAATATTCGTACGCAATTTATTAATTTGGTTTTCCAACCGGTTTGCCATTGGGGTTTTTGTTCTATTTATTTGTTCTTGTTATGTTGATTGTACTTTTTATTATTTTATGGTTTTGTTGTCTTTTAGTTTATAGTTTATTTGTATTATAGTTTTAGCACGGCGCAGTATATCCGTGTATGTGGCACATGTCTAAGACTACTCATCGTTAATGTGAGCTGCAGTACCTGATTAGTAGTAGTAACAATTTGGTTAGTAAGTTTGTGGAAATACAGTTTAGGTAAGCTGGGACGCCTCCTGGATCTGTGTTTGAATATTGTGCAATATTGTTTTGTAGTTGATTATTTATACTTTGTTTAAGTTGTGTTGTATCCTGGTGTGTTGGTATTGGTTCGTGTATGATAGTTTGTTCTTGTTGTATGTTGATTATTTCTTGTTGTTTTCTTCTTCATTTGTCATCTGTGTTTCTTCGTGTCTGAGTTCCCTGGCTATTTCTTCTTGAGTTCCTCTAGTGTTTCTCTTCTTATTTTGTTGTTTTTTAACGATAACTTTTCAGGTCAACTAATTCTGTTCGGTGACGTTGGTATATTCGGGTATTTTTGTAAAACATTTGATGTAGTTGAGTTCTGAATCCGGTATTTTGTGTTTCTAGTTTGGTAATTTTGTAGTAACAGCGCATGATGTGTTCGTTCATATCTTTATCCAATGTCTTCGTAATCCAGTTATGGTGGTTGCCGGCTGGCTAGCAGGCAAAACACTGTCAACTGGTCCGTGCTAATAGCGTGGTCGTCATCATTTTAGTCAAGTTGAACATTATTTTGGCTCTGCCCTTCACCGTGGTTTGCCTTCCAGAGAGTACTTTATTGTGTTTTGGAACCGGTTTTCAAACTAACAAGGGGTTAGCCCTATCAGCTGTTTGCTTCTTTGTCCTTTTAGTCGATTCTTAAACAGGCAGGACACTCCTGGGGCCTATTAACTTGG